>PVKM010001121.1:0-84607 GCA_004027735.1 Carollia perspicillata
TTTTTCTTCCTATCACTATTGGTTCCCTGTGCATTTTCCTTCATTTCACTTATCAATGCCTTCATTTTTTCATCTAATTTGCAACCAAAATCAAGCAATTCTGTGAGCATCCTAATCATCAGTGCTTTGAACTGTGCATCTGATAGGTTGGCTATCTCTGGGTCACTTAAAAGTATTGGCTCTGGGCTTTGAACTGTTCTGTTTGAGTCATTTTTGGTCAGGTGGCACCTGTTACGTAGTAGGGGTGGCAGAGCCTTAGGTGTTTACCAGGGCGGGGCAACCTAGTCACAGGGTTGTGACGCTGTCTGTGGGGATGGGGTCAGAGAGGCAACGATGGCGCCTGTCCTGTGCTCTCTCCGTTTTGCGTCCTGTTTGCTGTCTCTCACAAGCAAACTGAGCCCCCCTGGTGCTGGTTCCCAGGTGGGAGGGCCTTTGCACACTCCAGGATCCTGGGAGTCTCCCCAGTGACCTCTCCTGTGAAGCTGGGAGTCTCTGCTGGCACCTTTTCAATTAGCGTTTTTAGGCTTTATTTCCTGTTGCTGGAGCCCTGGCCTGTGTGGTCTGTCTCATTGCCCACTCTGCCTAGTTTATCTGCACGCGAATGTGTGTCTGGTTGGCCAACCACCCTGCGTGCCCTACTTGCTCTGCTCGTCTCCTCCTCATGTCTGGGGTCTGCAAGCTCCATACCACCTATGTTCCCCGGTGTTCCCTGGTCTGGCAGCCACTGCATTTTCCTGCTGCATTCCCTCTCTGTCGGTTGCTGACTCCGCCCCTCTTACCAGTCTGGTTGAATAGTTGTCAGACTTCCATAGTTCAATTTTCTGTGTTCTGGTTGTGTTATTGTTTATAAATATTTGTTGTCCTTAATCTTGGTTGTGAGAGGAGGTACAGTATTTCCACCTACGCCTCCATCTTGGCAGGAAGTCGAATTCCTGCCTTTCTTTACTTCTTCAAATCAGCATATCTGATTTTTTAAGAAGTACGTTCAGCAAAATATGCAAGTCATAATAACAATGCAACATGGCTTAAAAAGTAATAGTAACAAATGATAGGTTCCCCACATATGGAATCTTCTGAAATATATCAAAAGAAAATTATATAAAAACCAGTTTATTTTCCTCTTAGATTACTTGTTTGTACAAGAGTCTTAGAGGCTTTCTAGAAATGTATCTAAGTAAACAATCAACAAAAAAGAAAAAAGTTATATGTAATAAAGTAATGCATTATATCATTATGTATTTTTAATAGTATAAATTTTGAAACAACCTAAATGTTCTAGCATTAGGATATTGTAATTAGTATATGACACAAGTGCTCTATGGAGTATTATATAACTACCAACAATTATGTAGCATATAGAAAAATGATTAGGAGGCCGTTTTATAATCATAATGATAAACTATGTAATAATTACAACTATGCATTGACATATAAGTATGTAAACAAAAATGTAAAAAGGCAAGTAAAAATGTATTAGGAATGGGTATTTTACCACACATGCACACACACACACACACACACAATCTATTGATTTTAAAGAGAAGGAGAGGAGGGAAGGGGGGAGAGACAGAGACAGACCAACAGACATTGATTTGTTGTTCCACTTATTTATGCATTCATTGGTTGGTTCTTGCATGTGCCCTGACTGGGTATTGCTGCAATCTTGGCATATTGTATCGGGATGACACCCTAACCAACTAAGCTACTCTGCCAGAGCTGTTACCTGATATTTTATAAGATGAATGAAAAAGAAATGGGGAAAATACAATTTGTTAATTATACACTTATGACGTCTATTTTATAGGTCTAGATTGGTTGACATAAAAAGTGCTTAAAATAAATGTTTAAGTGAACAAAGATGTATAACATGTATGGTATGATAAAATCATGTTTTGAAGGGATTTGCTGGTCAGTAGGTAATTTTAAAAAGCAAAAATTTGTTTTTACAATTTCTATACCATACAATGCACTCATCAATAATTTTTAGTAAATTTGTAGAGTTATGTAAACATCAACACAGTTCAAATTTAGAACATCTTCATCACCCCAAAAAGTTCCCTGAAGCCCATTTCCAGTCAATCCCCACTCCCTTCTCCACTGATCTGCTGTCACTGTAGATGAAATTGTATTTTTGACACAAACAAAAAATAAAAATAAATCACATGTTTACGCGTTCATACAGAAAAGTCGGAGGCAAAGAAAATAGCAACAAAAATTTTAAACTGGAAAGCAGATGGATAAGCAGATGACCTCACAGAATTGAGAAAACTGAATCTCAAGTCAAGCTTAGACACAACCAGTTTACACAGTAAACCACATACCTCCCCAAAGACACCTCCAGGTTAGATTCTAGGTATGAGGATAAAGGTAAGGCTAACAACAGGAGGATTAACTGAAATTGACTTTTAAGAATCAGATAAATACTCAGATCTCTTCCCTAACTCCAAGCAGGCAACTATACCTTCCCCATTCTGCAGAAAGCTGGACAGGCACAGTTGAGAGTGAGGATACCATTATGCAAACAGGGGATAAGGTCAACATTTTATGTACTGAAAGCTGAGTCCACCCACCTCCAGACTTCTCCAACTCAGCTTCCAGAAAGATGGTAGCCAATCCTATACTATCAAGGCAGGTGGTCAGAGGCCTTTTTTCTGGAGAATTTAACCAGCCTAAGAGAAAAGACTTAACATACTAACAGTGAGCATTTCTTCATGAAATGGCCCACAGGTGGCAAGCCTCACCATGGGACCAGAACTTCTTATCAGCTTTATGGGGCACTACTCTTCAGTAAGATGCAGACAACCAGGATCATCAGACAATTGAGGAACATCTTAGACATAGAAGAGAGAGACCCAAACTAACATCACAGAGCAACCTGGAGAAAACAGAGGCCATGCATCAAGAAAAAAAGTGTTTAAACATATATTTCATTAACTTATTTAGACATAGAAGAGAGCACATATAAAAAAACAATAACAGGTAGATATATAAACATATATTTTACCCAAATAAGTTGAATACTTATGTTTGCACACATGCATTTATACCAGCTTTATTCATAATTGTCAAAACCAGAATTGCCAAGATGTTCTTCAAAAGGTGAATGGATAAACTGTGGTACAACCATAGAGTTGAATATTATTCAATGATAAAAAGAAACAAGCTATCAAGTTACAAAAAGACATGGGGGAAATTTAATGCACATTCACTTAATGCAAGTGAAAGAAGCCAGTTTGAAAAGGCTGCATACTGTGTGATTCCAATTATATAACATTCTGGAAAAGGCAAAACCACAGAGACTGTAGAAAGATCAGTGGTGCCAGTGGCTTGCGAGGAGAGAGGGAAGGATGAATAGGTGGAAAACGGGAAATTTTTAGGGCAGTGAAACTATCCTGTACAATACAGTAATGGTCAACATATGACGTTAAACATTGTTAAAACTCAGAACTGTACAAGACAGAGTGAATCCTAATGTAAACTAAGAATTTTACTTAATAATAAAGTATCAATAGTCACTCATCAGGTGTAACAAATGTACACTAATGTAACATATTAAGAAGAAACTATGGGGGAGTGTACCAGATGGGTTACCTGGGAGCACTCTGTACTTTCTGCTTTATTTTTCTGTAAACCTAAAACTACTTTAAAAAAAAAGTCTCTTAACTGAAACAAAACAAAAAACAATCAATGAAGTACCCTATTTTAAAAACTTGCTAAGTTAGCAATATAATTGGCACTCTTACATTCCTGGGAGAACTATACATTCAAAGAATCCTTTGGGAAACCATTATGCTACCACATATCTAAAAGTGTAACTTTCATCTGAGCAATTTTACTTTTTAAACCTATAATAAGAAAAAAGTGCAACATATGTTGGGGAGGGACCCATAAACACCTAGTTAAAAATTGGATCTCATCTAAATTATCCAGTAGGTAAATGGTTAAATAAATTATAATATATCATTAGATGGTATTAAGCTGCTACAAAAATTATAATCACAGTTATTTAGTAACATCACAGATGAATATCGAAGGGAGAAATACTAATTTTAAAAGCAGAATACAAAGTTACATATATAATTACAATGATCAAAAAATACATTTCTGTAAAAAGCTGTGAATTTGGTGGGGTTATAGATTTTCTTTCTTTCAGTTTCCCAAAATGTTTTATATAACCAAAGAAGGAGTGTGAAGTGATGAGGCAAACTACATTGTTAGTATTACTTTAATATAAATATTGGATTTGATAATGTCTTAATGATATTTTCTACCCTATGGAAGATTTGGACCTTGAATATTTATTTTTACAATAAAATATTTGTCAGAAAAATTATAAAAACATGGAATTAGTTTTAGATAACATTACTTTATAGGACATGTGTTTAGTTGTATTACTATTATTATTGTAATGTGACTATTAGGATATTCCAGTGTTCATTAATTTCAAATTTCCAAAAGTCTTGAGTTGACTTTTTCTTTAATAAAACATTATTACTAACATTAAGGCAATTTGAGTTTTCAGTATACACTTGATCTGTTTCTGGCATGAGTATGGCATATGATTTCTGACTGCCATATTATCAATTCAAGTCTGTACTCTAAAGATCATAATTTCTTTATAATGCAATGTGACTGCTGTTTTCTCTCCCAGATATTTTTATAGTTGGTGTCATGAATTGCTTGAGATATTAGTGTTCTAACTTAAACATTCTAAGAATACTTGATGCCAGAACATTTTACACCCAGAAAATTTTACACTAAGTGTTCTTAGTGCCACTGAGTACTGAGAATTCAAGTACTAAGTGAAACTATGCCTAAGTGCTAAATGCAGAATTTTCAATGTTTACTACTAAACTTTATGTTTTGAGGAGAATGCTGTGGTGGCCTCAGTATGCATAATCTGCAAGCCTAAGTGGCTTTAATACTAAATAAAAAGTTATCTGTCATAGTTATCAGTTTCAACAGACTTCATGAGTTTTTGTTGTGTTTTGCCAACAGGCCCTATAGTAAGGAGAACGTTTTTTGTTTTTCCATTAAAGTAGTTGGGGGAGTGGGGAGGGGAGAAGCTGCACTGTGAAGTGAAAGAGAGATGTCTGGGGACATTTGCAAAAGAGTGGAGTATAGGGCCCAAACAATTACCAAAGAGCTTCCTTTCTCCTCCTTCCCCCTCCCTTCCCCTCGCCTCCCCTCCCCTCTCCTCTCTCCTTCCTTCCTTCCCTCTTTCTCCCTTCCTTTATTCTCCCTCTCTTTGTCTTTATATCTTTTTTCTCCTGTCTCTTCCTTCCTTTTTTGCAGAAATAATAGAGATAAACTGGTCTATAAATTACAGTAATAAAAATAGTTTGGAGGAGAAGGGTTGAAAATAAAGCAGAATAAAGGTATCACAGATGGATTCCTCACTCTGAGGAATCAGAAGAAGTTGGAATTCAGTATATAATATGTGAAGGCCTCCTTTTTCTCAGTGAAATAGAAGGCAAGTTCATTTTCAGAACACTGGAAAGGAAATGGATGCTGAAGGAAAGGAGGAAAGTTTTGGTGGGCCAGCCATTAGACATAAATGAGTAAGGAGCAAATTTAGGATCACATAGGGTTTCAGGATAGAGTTTCCAGTAGAGGCGAGAGACCTTATATGTAATTGTATCATAATTGCTCTAATTCTGTGAATTTCTCCAGCAAAAGTCATCAACCTGGTTCCAAGAGCAGGGTAGAGTAGATGGTTGGTGAGTCAGGTATTGATAAAGGCCAAAGAATGTCTCTTGAAAACAGTGAGGACTGGAGTTTGTTTACCATGGAAGAGATGGAGCTACAGAAGAAGGTAAGGGTAGATGGGTCACTAGGAGATTTGTCCACAGAAATAAGTACATAAAAGAGGAGAGATGCCTACAGGCATTCATATGTTCTAACTTGACCTAAGATGAGTTCAACATAAAACAGAATGGAGGTAAAGGAGGGACCTCAAGTGCCAACTGATCCATTTTTCTGCCATCCAAAGCCTTTCAAAGGAAAGAGACTCCATATTGTCTTTTAAGATCACCAAAAGTGGATATTCCTCATATCAGAGGTAAGGCAACTTTTTCTGTAAAGGATCAAATAGTAAACACTGCAGGCTTTCAGGTCACATTATTCAAAATGTGTTTGGCTCAAAAGTGCCCATAGACAGTATGCAAACAAATGAGAATGGCCATACTCTAATAGAACTTTATCTTCAAAAATAGATGGTGAACTGAATTTAGTCCAGGACCAGTCTGTTGATCTCTGCCCTAGATAATTTCCTTTTGGAAGAATTTGTTCTCCTGTAAAAAAACATTGTAAGAAAGCTTTATATACAAAGAATATTATACTATCTATTAAATACACTGCCAATATATTTTTCTTGTTTACATTGGGGAAAATATAAGAGTTTAAATATGTTCATGTAGCAAATCTGTCAATCTTTCCCCTTGGTTTTGGCTTTATAGTCATGGTTACAATGGTCTTCCCTACACCAATATTATATAAATATTTATCTTTTCCCCCCTAGTAGTGGTGTCCAACCTTTTGGCATCTCTGAGCTACACTGGAAGAAGAGTTGTCTTGGTCCACACATTAAATACACAAACACTAGTGAAAACTGATGAGTAATAAAAAAAGGTTTTAAGTAAATTTATGATTTTGTGTTGGACTGCAGTCATTGCCATCCTGGGCTGAATGTGGCCCATGGGCCACAGGTTGGACACCTGTACCTAGAACTTTTAGGGACAGTGTACTTGTGACAGAACATATTCTAGAGTCAGAATGCCTAGGTTTATAGTGCCTGTAGCACTACTTATTATCTTTCAAAGTATCCATTGCCCTAAAATTGGAGGAAAATTGCTCTTAATTTATAGAGCTGTTCCAATAATTGAATGAGTAAAATATGGACACTAATAAAAAAATGCTTAAATCAGGGACTGACACATAGTACAAGCTGAATAAGTGTCAACTATTATTATTTGGTATCTTTAACTCATTTGCAAATTATTCTGATTTAAAAAGTGAGATTGATGAGCTCTAGTCAAGTAGGCAAAGTAGGTAAATAGTGTAATCGCCTCCTCTAATGACAACGTCAAAATTACAACTAAATTATAGAACAATCAACCTAAAGAACCATCTAAACACTAGCCAAACAGAGATACTGTAGCTAAGAATATAAAGAAGAAGGCCTACTGAGGATGGTAGGAGAGGCGGAGATGTAAAACAGGATAATCCCTACCCATGTGTGGCTGTTGAGAATTGGGAGGGAAATCCCAGCTATAGAGGTCCCCCACTCCCAGCCCAGGGAGCAAGAAGTCCCAGCCCAATCCCAGGCTCTTCAGTCCAGAGAATCAGTGCCAGAAAGAGGATACCCATAACATCTGGCTGTGAAAATAAGTAATTCCTTTCTTCCAGGTAAGATGGAAGGCTGTTAGAAACCCAAGTGTCCTCTTAAAGACCCATGCAGACTCACTTTCAGGCACTGGAGCCCTCACCTTGGGCTGCAATGGAGAGACAGCAGCTCAGGGAGTACAAGAGACACATAAGGAGAAACTGAGTTGTGTGGCTTCAGGGTGAATGGAGGAGAAACAGCTGCCATTGTCCCTGTGTTGAGACCTCCTTCCACACAGACAGTAGGTAGGTGCCACCTTTTGTGTGTGAGCCCTCCCCCAATGCAGTCAAACCTGAATCTGCATTAACCTGGTGAATACCATTTTCTCCACCCAGGTGACTCCCAGAGATCCCACCTGATCTAATTCACATACCACCTGAGGCTTTCAGTGGCTGAGAATTACAGACAGCTGGCAGGCAGCAGCATGCCTTGGAGTGCCCTTTTGCTAAGCTGTCCCAGACCCAGTCCTGGTTGCAGCCAGCCTCTGTTCACAATGTGGCCTTTCCCACATGCCTCCAGACCCAGCATAGGCAGCAACCAACCATGGATCACTCTGTGGCTCCTACCAGGTATCATCAGGCCAGTTACATATAGCAGCTGACTGAGGCCTCCCAAGAGTACCCACAAACAACATACCTGATGTCTAACTTCAGGCCACAACAAAGTACCATTCAATTAGCTCTATAAGCAGCACAGTCAAAGGATGGTCTTAGCAGACACTAGAGCCTACTGGGTGGAATCCCACACTGTGGGGCCAGCCTTTTCACAGCAGCTCATATTCTGTGGATGTGGCCAATACTCACAGTTAGGTTGAGGATCAAACCCACCCACTGACCTACTAATAGCAAACAAGGCTCAGCTACAATAGGAGGGCATGCAAAAGGGACATACCTGGAGCACTAGCTCAGTTGATCAGGGAGACTACACCACTGAGCCCTACAAGATACCTATTGCATAAGGCCACCCCACCAGAACTGAAAGACATAGAAGGTCTATGTAATATAAATCAACATAAGTGAACACAGAGAGGCAGCCAAAATGAGGAAGCAAGGAAACATGACCCAAATGAAAGAACAGGAAAAAACTCCAGTAAAAGAACTAAATGAAATGGAGATAAGCAATCTATCAGACACAGAGTTTAAAATACTGGTTATAAGGATGCTGAAGAAACTTAGTGAGAACTTGAACAAAGAGATGATAAACATTAAAAAGACAAAGAAATCACAAAAAAGAACCAGTGAGAAATGAAGAATACAATAGCTGAAATGAGAAATACACTAGAAGGAATAAACAACAGAGTAGATGAAGCAGAAGATCAAATCAGCTATCTTCAAGACAAGTTAACAGAAAACACCCGATCAGAACAGCAAGCAGAAAAAAGAATCCAAAAAAAAGGAGGATATTTTAAGGGACCTCTGGGACAACATTAAGCATAACAATGTTCACATCATAGGGGTACCTGGAGAAAAGAGAGAGCAAGGAATTGAGAATCTATTTGAAGAAATAATGACTGAATATTTCCCTAACCTGGTGAAGGGAAAAGATACACAAGTCCAGGAAGTTCAGAGTCCAAAAAAAGATGAACCCAAAGAGGCCCACACCAAGACACATATTTTAAATGAAAAAGATTAAAGACAAAGAGAGAGTCTTAAAAGTAGCAAGAGAAAAGCAGTTATCTGCAAGGGAGTTCCCATAAGACTATCAGTTGATTTCTCAATATATAAGGCCCTACAACCAAGATTACTCTGCCCAGCAAAGCTATCATTTGTTTTTTACAGTTTATGAAACAAGATTTTATTTTAAAAAGGCAAAGTTTTACTGCCAATGAATAATAGTGTTTTCTCTCCTTTAGTCTCTCTTTTAAAAATTAAAGTTACTGGGGTGACACTGATTAATAAAATTATATAGGTTTCATGTGTCCATTTCTATGATACATGACTGGTATATTGCATTGTGTGCCCATCACCCAAAGTTAAATTATCTTCCATCACCATATAGTTGGCCCTCTTTACTCTTTATTACTCCCCACTCCCTTCCCTCCAGTAACCACCATACTGTTGTCTGTGTCTAAGAGTTTCAGTATTATATCCCACATATGAGTGAAATCATATAATTTTTAGCTTTCCAGACTGACTTAGTTCATTTAGCATGATATTCTCAAGGTCCATGCATGTTGAGTAGTATTCTATTGTACATATACCACATCTTCTTTATTTAATCCTCTACCAAAGGACACTTTGGTTGCTTCCATGTGTCACCATCATAAATAATGCTGCAGTTAACATAGGGTGCATATATCTTTGTGTATAGATGTTTTCCAATTTTTCCAGTAGATACTGAAGAAGGGTTGCTTGGTCATATGGTAATTCTATTTTTAATTTTTTTTTTTAGGAAATCCATACTGTTTTACATGGTAGCTGTACCAGTTACATTCCCACCAGCAGTGAGTGATAATTCCTTTTCCTCTAGAGCCTCTCCAACACTTGTTACTATTGGTCCTATTGATAATAGCCATTCTAACAGTTGTGAAGTGGTACCTCTGATTTGCATTTCCCTAATGCTAATGAAGTTGAGCATCTTTTCATGTATATCTGTTGGTCACTTGTATATCTTCTTGGGAGAAATGTCCATTCAGGTCCTCTGCCCGTTTTTTAATTGGATTGTTTGTTTGGTGTCAATTTGTTTGGTGTTGTATGAGTTCTTCACATATTTTGGATATCAACCCCCAGTCAAAGCTGTTGTTTGCAAATATCTTCTCCCATTCAGTTGGTTGACTTTTTGTTTCATTGGCAGTTTATTTTCCTGTTCAGAAGGTCTTGAGTTAGAAATAGTCCCATTCATTTATTTTTGCCTTTATTTCCCTTGCCTTTGGGGTCAAATTCATATAACCTTCTCAAAGATCAAGGTCCAAAATTTCAGTACCTATGTTTTCTCTTATGTAATTTATTGTTTCAGATCTTATGATTAGGTCTCTGATCAATTTTGAATTAATTTTTGTACGTGGGGGAAAAACTGTGTTCTAGTTTCATTCCTTTGCCTGTGGCTTTCTAATTCCCCAGCACCTTTTATTGAAGAGGCTGCCTTTTCTCTGTTGTGTGTTTTTGGCAGCTTTGTCAAAATTTATGTGCCCATATACATATGGTTTAATCTGAACTCTCAACTCCGTTCTCTTGGTCTGTGTCTGTTTTTCTGCCAATACCATGCTGTTTTGATTATCCTCATTCTGTAGTATAATTTGAAGTCAGGTAGTATGATAACTCCAGCTTCATTCTTTTTCCTCAGGATTGCTTTGGCTATTTGGGGTCTTTTGTAGTTCCATACAAATCTGATGGCTTTTTTGGTCCTATTTCTTTAAAAGGTATTACTAAGATTTTGGTGGAGACTGCATTAATCTATATATTGCTTTGAGTAATATGGACATTTTAATCATCTTGGTTCTTCCAATCCATGAACAAGGAATGTTTCCATCTTGTTGTACCTTTTTAAATCTCCTTTAATAAGGCTTTGAAGTTTTTAGTAGATAGGTCCTTCACATGCTTTCTTAAATTTATTCCTATTTTGTTGCAATTGCAACAAAAGAATAAAGTTTTATTTCTGAAATTTTCCTGTTAGCACATAGGAATGCAGTGGGGTTTTGCACATGTATCCTGCAACTTTACTGTATTGCTTATTGTTTCCAATAGTTTCTTTGGAGAAGCCTTTAGGGTTTTCTATATCAAGAATCACATCGTCTGCAAAAAGTGACAATTTTACTTCTTCATTCTCAACTTGGATGCCTTTTATTTTTTTCCCTTGACTGATTGCTCTGGTTCGGACTTCTAGTACTATGCTGAATAAGAGTGGTAAGAGTGAACATCCTCATCTTGTAGGAAAGGCTTTCAGTTTTTCACCACTGAACATCATAGTAGCTGAAGGTTTGTCATATATGGCTATTACTGTGTTGAGGTGCTTTCCTTCAATACCTACGTTATTGAGTCTTTTAATCATAAATGGATGTTGACTCTTCCTACATCTATTGATAATATCATATGATTTTTGTCCTTTCTTTTGCTAATGTGGTATATTACATCAATTGATTTGGGTGTGTGAATCATCCTTGTGCCCCAGGAATGAACCCTAGTGGATTGCAATGAGTTATTTTTTAAGTATTATTGTATTCAATTTGCTAGTATTTTGTTTAGAATTTTTTCATCTGTATTCATCAGAGATATTGGTCTGTAGTTTTCTTTTCTTTTCTTTGTTTGTGTGTGTGTGTTTGTATTATCCTTGCCAAGTTTTGGTGTCAGGGTTATTCTGGCTTCATAAAATGTGTTAGGAAGTGGTGTCTCTTCAAATTTTTGGAAGTTTTAGGAGGATCTTTGAATGTTTGTAGAATTCACCAATGAAGCCATCTGGTCCTGGACTTTCATTTTGGGGGATGTTCTTGATGGTTTTCTCAATTTCCTCACTATTGATTGGTCTATTTAGATTTTCCAATTCTTCATGATTAAGTCTAGGAAGGTTATATATTTCTAGGAACTTATTTATTTCTTCTAGGTTTCTGATTGTAGAGGCACACAGTCTTTTATAGTATTCTAGTATGATCTTTATATTTCTGTGATGTCTCTGGTAATTTCTTGTTCATTTCTGATTTTGTTTATTTGAGTCTTTTCTCTTTGTTCCTTAGTGAGTTTAGCCAGAGTTTTGTCAATTTTATTAATCTTTTCAAAGAACCAGCTCTTTGTTGTATTAATGTTTTGTATAGCCTTTTTTTTCTCTATTCTACTCAATCCTGCTCTTTTATTATTTCTTTTCTTCTGCTGGTGTTGGGTTGATTTTGTTCTTCTTTTTCTAGTTCTTTAAGAAAAGAAAAAGAGTGTTAGGTTGTTTACTTGAGATTTTTCTTGTTTCTTGAGATACGCCGGTCATGATATAAACTTCCTTCTTAGTAATACTTTTGCTGTATCACAGTTTTTATACGTCATATTGTCATCATCATTTGTTTCTATGTATCTCTTGATCTCACCTTTTATTTCTTCTTTGACCCAGTCACTTTTTAGTAGTATGTCACTTAATCTTGACATATATGTGGCATTTTTTAACTTCCTTTCTGCAGTTGATTTCTAATTTCAAGTTATTGTTGTCAGAGAATATACTTGTTATGATTTCAATCTTCTTAAATTTGTTGAGGTTAGTTTTGTGTCCCAATATTTGTTCTATCCTTGGGACTATTCCATGTGCACTGGAGAAGAATGTATAATCTGATGCTCTGGGATGAAAAGCTCTGTAAATGTCAATTATGTCCATCTGGTCAAATGTGTCATTTGAGGCCAATATTTCTTCATTGATCTTGTGTTTGGATGATCTCCCTAGAGTTGTTAATGGAGTATTAAGGCCCCAACTATGATTGTGTTTTAGCCTGTTTCTGCCTTTAGTTGTTACTAGTTGCTTTTTATACATTATGGTGCTCCCTGATGAGTGCATACATATTGAGAAGTGTTATATCTTCTTAATGTAATATCCCCTGTAACATTATAAAATGTCCATCTTTGTCTTTTGTTACTTTTGTTATCTTGAAATCTGTTCTGTCAGATATAGGTATGGCTACACCTGCATTTCTGTGGATGCTATTTGCTTGGAAAATCATTTTCCCCTTTTCACTTTGAGTCTATCTTTGTCCTTGCAGCTTAGATGTGCCTCCTGAAGGCAGCATATGGGTTTTTTTTTTAAATCCAGTTTGCTACTCTGTGTCTTTATTGGTGAATAAAGTCCATTTTAATTTAGGGTAATTATTGATATATGAGGATTTCCTATAGCCATTGTATCTTGTTTTCTGGTAGCTCTGTGCCTCCACTGGTTCTTTTCCTTTGTGTTTCTGTCTTTGCGTTGTTTTTGTTTGCAAATATTCCATAGTTTTTTCCTCTGTTTCCCCCTTTTTTAAGGTATGTGTCTCAGTTTTGGAGTTCTTTGTGTGGTTATCTTTAGATTTATGACAAAGAAGGTTTCATATATACAGAAGTCCTTTTTCTTTTGAATGCATTTAATCTCCATCCCCCTTTGCAAATTCAGACCTTTACTCCCTCCCTTTTCATGTTTTTGTTGTCACAAATAATCCCTTTCTATGCTGTTGAGTTTGTTGGTGATCTTAGTTGTAGTTTTGTGACCTTTTGTTCTTTGTTTCAGGTAAAATAATCCCCTTGAGTATTCCCTGCAATAGAGGTCTTTTAATAATAAATTCCATAAGCTTCTGTATGTCTGGAGAAGTCTTTAGGTCTTCTTCATATCTAAGTGATAACTTGACTGGATATATTATTCTTGGCTGGTAATTTATCTCTCAGTAGTTTGAACATTCGGTCCCACTCTCTTCTAGCTTGTAGAGTTTCTGCTGAGAAGCCTAATAATTTAATGAGCTTTCCTTTATAGGTTACTTTATTCTTTTCCCTGGCTGCTTTGAGAATTCTTTTTTTTTAAGTCCTTAATTTATGACAGTTTTAATACAATGTGCCTTGCAGAACAAGTTTTTGGATTAAGGTAAATAGGTGTTCTGTTTGCTTCCTGGATTTAAGGATCTAGCTCTTTCCATAGGTTTGGGAAGTTCTCATCAACTATTTATCTGAATAGGCTCTCTGTTCCCTTCTCCTCCTCTTTTTCTTCTGGTATATCTATTCTTCTTTTTTTAAAATATTTATTTATTTATATATTTATATATTTTTAGAAAGAGGAGAAGGGAGGGAGAAAAAGAGGGAGAGAAACATTAATGTAAGAGATACATTGACTGGATGCCTCTCACATGCCCCAACTGGGCACCCGGCCAACAGCCCAGGCATGTACTCTGACTGGGAATTGAACCAGTGACATTTTGATTCATGGGTCAGTGCTCAATCCACCAAGCCATACCAGCCAGGGCATCTATTATGTTTATATCAATCTTTTGATGGACTCAGATAGTTCTCATGGAGTTCTTTCCTTCTTCTTCTTTTTTTTTATGCTTAAGTCTCTCTCTTCTTCCCTGTGCACCACGTCTAGATTTCTATCTTCAACAGCATTAATTCTTTCCTCTATGTGGTCATCTCTATTTCCTATGCTCACTAGTTCATTCTTTATTTATCTCTTTTATTGAGTTCTTCATCTCCAGAATTTCTATTTGGTTATTTTTTTAAGTTTTAGTTTCATTGGTAAAGTGCTCATTTTGTTCACTGATTTTGTTCCTGAGTTCATTGAACAGCCTACCTGTGCTTTCTTACATCTTGTTGTGTTTTTTTAGAACTGCAATCTTGAATTATCTGCATTTAAATCACATATTTCCATGTCTTTAAGTTATTTTTTGGAGATTTTTCTTTTTCTTTCTGAGCTGCTTTGTTACCTTGATTATTCATGGTACTTGATTGATTCCTTCTAGGTCTAAGCATCTATGTATGAGTGGCATGTCTCTAATAGGTTGATAAAAAAAACACCTTTTGTTGTTTTCCAGTAGGTGGCGCTGAATCACAAGATTTTTTTTGTTTTTGTTTTTGTTTTTTGTTTGTTTGTTGTTTTGTTTTCAGCTCTGTTGCATTTCTCTGGATTTCAGGTCTATGCGGGGTGGTGGAAAATGGCCTGTGTCCCCTGGGAAGGTGGGAGACTTGCCTGTGATCCGGCCTTCCCTGTGACCCATTGCCCAGGTTCCAAGGGACACACCTCACAGGGGAACATAGCAGGTGATGGGGCTCCAAATCCCAGCGCTGTCTTCTGCAGCCAGATGCTGCTGACAGGGCAGCTGCGATGTGTGGGTGTGGGGTGAGCTGGAGGAATATGGCCACCTCCTTTGTTGCTTTGCCTTTCCAGCAATGGTAACCCCAGACCCCTATGGAGTCCCCCTGCACCTCCACCTGACTCTGGAATTAGTCAAAATGCACTCTTTACTCACAGAAAAAGTGTTTCTGTAGTTCCAGCTCTTGGGTTTGCAAATAATGTACTCTACAACATAACACAAAGAATGAGGGGAGGCAAGCTTTGGGAGGCTTAGGGAAGGTAGCCAATCCCATAGCTTTGGTTATCTGTCTGGAAAGCTGAATGCCAGACAACTGTTGTCTCACCTTTGTGCTTTGTCTCTGCCTAGGTCACTGGGCTCAGCCACAGCTAGTATTGCCCACTCCTGCAGAATCTCTTTGTTTCTCCCAGCTGAAGGGAGTGTCAGGCACAACCTGATTTTTCCCCTCTCGGGGCTGAGACCTGCAGTGAGCTCCAGACTGCAGGTCTGTGTCTGTGCTTTGTCTCAGCTTTTCTTCCTTCTCACTTCCCTGGTTTGCTCCCACTTGCCCACCTTTAGACATTTCAATGTGCAGATCTCTCAGACGTGTTTGTGCATTGATCAGGGAATCCTTTGTTGAATTATAGCCGTTTAAATTGTTTAAACTTCAAGGGGAGAGACCAAGGAGATCTCTCACATCACAATTCCGCTGACAGCACCCAAAGCTATCATTTTGCATGGAAGGAGAGATAAAGAGTTTCCCAGACCAAAAAAAAAAAAAAGCTAAAGGAGTTCATGACCACCAAACCAGTATTATAAGAAATGTTAAAGGCTCTCCTTTAAGATGTGTGGGGGATTGGGGGATTGGGTAAAAAAGGTAAAGAGATTAGAAAGTACAAATTGGTAGTTACAGAATAGTTACAGGGATGTAAGGTACAGCATAGGGAATAGAGTCAACAGTATTGTAATAATTATGTATGGTGTCAGATCTATCAGGGCAATCACTTAGTAATTTATACAATGTGTAATCACTGGGTTGTATACCTGAAAATAATGTAATATCATATATCAACTGTAATTGAAAAATTAAAAAAATATTTAAAGTCAAAAAACTAAGGAAGATGCCAATAAATGAAAAGACATTCTATGTTGATGGATTGGACAATGTAATAATAAAATGGCATTAACTACATATCTCTCAATGATCACTTGACATATAAATGAATTAAATTGTTCTCTAATCAAAAGATATAGAGTAGCTGAAAGGATAAGAAAACAAGACACATACATATTTGGTCTACAAAAGACCCACTTCAGATCAAAAGACATAACAGAGTGAAAGTTAAGAGGTATAAAAAGATGTTTCATGCATAAAAAAAGCTGAGGTAGCAATACTTAGACAAAAAAGACTTCAAAACAAAGGACATATAGATATGGACAACAGACATATGAAAAGATGCTCAATAAATCATCAGAGAAATGCAAATTAAAACCACAATGAGGTATCACATCACACCTGTCAAGATGCTATTATCAATAAATCAACAAAAAGCCCTGGCTGGTGTGGCTCAGTGGACTGAGTACTGAACTGTGAAGCAAAAGGTCACCAGTTCAATTCCCAGTCAGGGCACATGCCTGGGTTGCAGGCCAGGTCCTCAGTAGGAAGCATGTGAGTGGCAACTGCACACACTGATGTTTTCCTCCCTCTCTTTCTCCCTCCCTTCCCCTCTCTTTAAAAATAAATAAATAAAATATTTTAAAAAAAGAAAGAAAGAAATTACTTATAAAAAAATAATAAATCAATAAATAAGCCTGGCAAGGATGTTGAAAAAAGGGAACCCTCATGCATTGTTGGTGACACTGCACATTGGTACAGCCATTATGGAAAGCAGTATGGAGGTACTTCAAAAAATTAAAAATAGAACTACCTCATGACCCAGCAGTCACACTTTGGGGTATTTATCTCAAAAATTCCAAAACATAGCAGCATTGTTTACAATAGTCAAGATACGGAAATAACCTAGGTACCTATCAATGGACTATCAGAATAAGAAGTTGTGGTACATTCACACAATGGAATACTACTCCACCATAAAAAAGAAGGCAATATTACCTTTTGTGACAGCATGGATGGACTTAAAGGGTATTATGCTAAGTGAAGTAAGTCAGAAAAACCATATGATTTCACTTATAGGCAGAATCTAAAAAACCAAAATGAATGAACAAACAGATTCATAGATACAGAGAACAAACTCATGATTGCCAGATGGGAGGAGAGTTGGGAGCCTGGGTGAAAAAGATAAAGGAATTAAGAATTAGTAATTTCAAAATAGTCACAGGGATGTAAAATACAGCATAGGAAATATGATTAATAATATTGTAATAAACATGTATGGTGCCAGATGGCTACTAAACTTACCAGGAGGATCCCTTTTTAAGTTATATAAATGTCAAACAGTATTCTGTACAACTGAAATTAATTTAAAATAATGTTGAACGTCCACTGTAATTGAACAATAAGAAAAAAATTTTTTAAAAAGTTAAATAAAGATCCAATTCTATTCCCTCCATTTACTTAAATCCATCTCCTACTATATTTCTCTCAATCTTAGTTTCCTTCTTTCCTTTATGAAACATGACCAAAGTTTTTAGATTTTTCCATTAATATGAATACGCTATTTTTAAATATCTATCTATCTATCTATCTATCTATCTATCTATCTATCTATCTATCTATTTATTTATAGAGAGAGTGGAAGGAAGAAAGAGAGGGAGAGAAATATTGACGTGTGAGAGAAACATCGATCAGTTGCCTCTCACATGCCCCTACCTGAGGGCATGGCCCACAAACTAGGCATGTGTCCTGATGGGGAATCGAACTGGTGACCTTTTGGTTTGCAGGCCGGCACTTAATCCACTCAGCCATACCAGCTAAGGCTACAAGTAAATTATTTTTTAAATTTAAAAACAAAATATGTACTTACGGAATTTATATGTTGTTGACTCTTGAACAACATGGAGGTTAGGGGCTTTGACCCTTGTGCCATCAAAAATTTGTGTATAACAATAACAGAAAAAATTGCGTATAACTTTTGACTCCCCTAAAACTTAAACTGTTCCTTGGTATTCCTGGGGGATTGGTTCCAGGACCCCTATGAATACAAAAATCCACAGATGCTCAAGACCTCTACATAAAATGCTGTATACCAATGCTCACAGCCCACTGTATTCACAAACTCCCAAATGCAGATCAAGTACAGGTATTTATTGAATAAAATCTGTATATAAGTAGACCTGTGCAGTTCAAACCTATCTTATTCAACAACCAACTGTACTTGGTATTAACATATTTTATTACAAAATGTTTTACAGTGGCTAAAAGGTAAGGCTAAAGGCTTATTATATGTGCCATCTAAAGCAGCATGTTTTTTTCTTGTTTTGAATTTCATAAGCTAATGCTTTAAAGCAAAGGTCCAATGCCTTAACATGGCCTATGATCTGTTCTCTTTCTTTTTTTTTTTTAATTTATTTTTATTTATTTTTTATTTATTTATCTTTAGAGGGGAAGGGAAAGAGAGAGGGAGAGAAACATCAATGTACGGTTGCCTCTCATGTGTCCCCTGCTGGGAACTGGCCTGCAACCCAGGCATGTGCCCTGACTGGGAATCGAACTGCGGTTGTTTGGTTGGCAGGCCCATGCTCAATCCACTGAGCTACGCCAGCCAGGGCTCTGTTCTCTTTCTAATCCCCTCCAACCTGGTGGCCTTGGCCTTCTTTCTCAGCTCCTCCCACATGTCAAGCGTTCCCCTTCAGAACCTACACATAGTCTGAAGAAGTGCTCTTCCCCAGCACTCCTCTAGCTTTGTGTCTCTCTTCCCTTTCATCTCAACACAGACAGTATCTCCTCAAAAACTTCCTCTTACTCTTTGCCTTTCTAGACCTCATTCCAATATAAAGTCATACAGTTATAAAATTATAGACTCATGTATTTATTACTATCTTCTATTTGAATAGGAACTCATTGAATATTGGTTGAATTAAGGAATAGAAAATTAAAATGGTAAGCATTATGAATATTACTAGTGAAATAAAAATCTCGCTTATTCTCCACAGATGTGAAATATAAGGCAGCTCATATTAAACTATATGTTTAATTTGTTTATGAAAAATCTTTCCCTCATAAGTACTTTATAAAACTATTGAACTAGAACCTATAGAACTATTTATAGGTGCTATTCCTACATGTTAATTATTTGTGAGTAGCTAGTAAAAAATCATCTATGCTATAAAGAAAAACATACTCATAAAAAATCCATAAATCAACATTTATGTGAATTCAAAACTAGCCTTCTCTCTAAATTGTAGTTTTACTAATGTCAATACATTCATTCTATTCAATCACTCACTTAATTTCATGTTTGTTACCTTCTAGGCATTAAGCCCTGGTGATTAAAAGATGAATTCTACATGATCTGTGCCCTGTGAGAGTTTACAGCCAAGTGAAATACATGCCAACCAGTTATTACAGCCAAGAAGTGGCACCCACATAAGTAAATACACTTAGCTGCTTTGCATCTGGAGAGGTGAGGGAAGGCTTTTTGGAAATATGCTTGAGACTTTACTATCCATATTTTAACTGTCTATAAAGAGGAGTATTAGATGAAATAACTTTAAGAAATTACAAAAGATAGTAACTCATTTACTTATAACTTCTTATGAAACTCACTTTTCACATTTGTAAAGAATACATTTATCTGTTTTGTCAACCCTCTTCAATGACAACTAAATTTCACTCAATTACAGTGTGGCAGAGGCTGACTAGATGCTCACCAAACTCACTTCCTCTCCCTGGAGACATGACCAAACAATATCTCCTAGTTCTCACAATGGAATGTGCCTGATGTAATGGCCAAGACAGCTAAGTGTTGTGTGCCTTCCCTATACTCTCTCCCTCTTCCAGAGTAATCTTGTAGGCTGGAATTCAAAGATGACAGCAGAACAAGATGAAAGGAGCTTAGACTCCGGAGCCACTGAAAGCAAAAGCTCCTCAATATGATACAGACTACAGTGTGAGTGAGGAATTAATTAAGCTGCTGAAATTTTGAGAACGTTTGTTACAACAGCTAGCTTATCCTAATGAATAATTCCACTGTGAAGGTAGTATGTAGTCAATGAGAATTTTAAAGAACATGATGACAGTTATTTCTGTTCCCCCCACCCCCTTTTTCTAGGGAGAGGGAAGGGAGGGAGAAAGGAGGAGAAACATCAGTGTGAGAGAGAAACATCAATTGGTTGCCTCTCGTGCCCCAACCAGGGACCAAACCTGTAGCCTAGGTATGTGCCCTGATTGGGAATCAAACCCAATTGACCCTTTGCGTTGTGGGACTATGCCCAACCTGCTGAGACACACCAGTCAAGGCAGTCCCTTCTAATACCCACTCCCCCAACTTCTTTGTTAATAGCACTGATTTTGTTTTTGGAGCTAATGCATTCAGCTCCAGAAGGATTTTGAATGTTTTAAGTTCACCATAAAAATTCTGCTCCCCACCTTCCTAGCCTTCCCTGCATTGAAGGATGGCCAAGCAGCCTCCTTCTAGCTAAGGAATCCTAAGGAGATTGTACTGCAGGGGTTCCTGGGAAAGGCTTTCCTTCTCTGATAAAAGGGGACCCACATGGATTGCATCATCCCTTCTTTCCTTTTCTTGACTCAAACCTACATGACTGGAGCTGCATTATGAACTAATATAACATATTCAGCAATGCCATAAATTTGTGGGCTGATATGGGATATGCCTGAAAAGAAGAGTGCATGCCCCATCTAAAGGCATTCAAAGATAACTTTTTATTTAAACATTGACATGACAAAATAAAAACCTCAATAGGAACATAGCTACTCAACAATATTTGAAATGTTAATTTAACACTAACTTTTAATTTTTTGTCATCATCTAGTATTTATCTGTCATACTTTCTTAATGTGCTTCTTTAAACCAGTCAAAAGTACTGGAATAGCTTAGGCTTTGGAGTCAGAATTCCTGCATTCAGATCACAGCCCTTGCACTTACTCTGTGAATATAACTGACACTAAACTTCTGTCTGTTGTTTTTTTATTACCAAAATAAAGATAATAATAGCAGATGCTAAGGATAGTAATAAGGATTAAATGACACAATCAATATAAAGTACTTAGTAGAGTGTTTGGTACATAATGTTTAATAAATGTGATATATAATATCAATATAGTAAATATAAGATTTATTTTTATTACCTCCAAATTTCACACAACTTTAAATAATTAAATAATCCATTGCTTGTGAGGGGATATTTGCTTCCTATGGGTGTAAGTGTGCTTTATGTTCAGGGCCTCCTGGTGAGTAAACCAAAGAATAAGGTTGCCTGACAGCCTTTGGACTCCTTGGGTTTTAAACAGGGTTAAAATAACATCACGGCTAAGTTGTTTTAAGTAAAGGATTAGAGTCAATGACTAAGAGTCAAGGGCAGGATGAGAGAGGACACTAGAAGAGTGGGCTGTGTGCCCTCCCCTGTCCCTGCGAACTCTACTGCTTGTGGACTCTGGAGCCTCACCCCAGACAAGATGATAAAAAGACAAGAGCAAGTAAAGCCACAGACAATAATCCCAACAGGCTCCCCTCCCATCACACCATTCACCATCCCCTGCTTCTCCAAAATGGATTATTCACCATTACCAGGACACGGCCGACATTTTTCTGTGTCCACATCTCTGTTCATGTGATTACCTTCCTTAAAGGGCCCATCAGCCTGTCAAAACCCTGTCATTTCTCAGTCTATCATAAATACCTCCTCTTTCAAGATAGCATCTCTAGTTTACCTTCTCAAATAGTCTGCCTGACTTTTCTGAACCTTTGTTGAGCTTCATTCATTCAAAAAACATTTTTCAAGTACTTACTCTGACCTTCGAATTATCCCATGTACCGAGGGAACATAGTCTTGACTCTTTGGGAATAGTTTAATGATTACAATAAATTGAATTTATTTGTACCTTCTCTCTTCCAAAACAGGATGTGCACTCACTTACAATAAGAGTAGACACTATGTAATCTTAAAATAAAGTTCAGGGCTGGAAGAGAGAAGATCAGCATGAAATGTAGCTCTTGGGGAACTAGGGTAATAAAAAGGGGAACACAATGATCTTTTATCAGTACATTCTCTTACCAACAGAGAAAATGTATACCGGTTCCTCAGGGTAAATAAATCCTAAAGTATCACATACTTTCTCCTTTGGGGCGTTACAGAGGTTTCAAATAATTACATTTCAAACTCAAAACTACCAAAAGGGAGGCATGTAAAATATGCCATAGAATATAAACTAGTTCACTAAATTTCAAACTCTTTAAATCTAAGTAGTACATTTATTAAGGACAATAGACATTGAGTCTATATTGGAGGGAAACTCACCCTAAATTTCTTTTTTAGAATTGAGCAAGCTGAAATACTATGCAAGGATTTAAATGAATGTCATTCACAGTATAGCAAAACACATTTCAAAATGCTTGAGTCGAAAAAACAAAAGTATACTCATCTTTACTTCTCCCTATGTGGACATTACACTGTTCCCTCCCTCTGATCTGATACAACTTTGGCTGAAGGAAAACAGCTTGCCTTCACTGGTCATAAGATGGAGCCCTCGGGACAAACTGGGCCTAAAGGAACAGAGTTGTGGATATTGCCATCCACAGTTCTAATTTCTTTTGAGAGTTTTGCTTAGTCCTACTCTCTCAACTATACACTGTATAGTGTATATACAATTCACTGTAATGTCTCCCTTCATGTAAACCTTAATGTAATATCAAATTTGTCAACTCTCTCCCCCAAACACCAATTTCCATTTTCCCTACTTCTGTTAATGACACCATTTTTCTCTGGGGCAATTGGGCTTGCAAATAAGGAGGCATTACCCTGATTGGTGTGTCTCAATGGGCTGGACATCATCCTGCAAACCAAAAACATCAAGAGGCATGCCTGGGTTGCAGGCCAGGTCCTCAGTTGGGGGCATGCAGAGGCAACCAATTGATGTCTCTCACACATGTTTTTCTCCCTCTCTTTCTCCCTCCCTTCCCCTCTCTCTAAAATAAATAAATAAAATCTTTAAAAATAAAAATTTTTTTGAAAAGAATATGAGTCAGCAGTCTTTCATTCCTTTCCCCTGACTCCAAAATTCAATCAGCAATCACATACATCTTTTCATTTTATTTTCTGAGTCTCTCTTTTATTGCCAATACTTATATTCAGATCCACTTTACCTTGAGCCCATATTTATAAAACAGTTTAGATTTACCTTTCTAAAATGCAACATTGTCACACTGCTGTTCAGAAACTTTCAGTGGACTCTGTTACTCACTAAATGTAGGCTATACTTCAGAGCCTGGAATTCAACTACTCCATAACATGCTCTCAATCCAACAGCTTTACTCCCTATTGACCTCTTATGTCCACCAGTTTCATAAGGTTCTACCACTACCCCTATATTCATGTTCACTGTTCCTCAGTGCCAAACTGATCTCCTTATCTCTTTCCTATGAATCCAAATTCAATTCTTCAAGGACTAGGTAGAGTTTCATCTCCTAAGCAAAATTTCCTTAGACTTCTCTACTTTTCGTTTAACTCAGTACTACTGTCATCTACCTGGCTCATTCAACAACTATTTGTATATAGCTTTACAATGTCATTAATTTTGTCTTACAGAATTTTTCACATTTGGTAAAAAATTTTCACTAATGGTACATGCGCGAACTTTAGTTTTTCTTCCCAACTAAAATGTAAGTTTCTTATATTTCTTCCCTGCCCAACAGTGCTCAGCACCTGGTAGGCACTTAAATATATCATAGATTTGAGAAGGGGAGCCCTAGAGGTCATCTATTGCCAACTCCTACCCAAGATGGGAATCCCTTTGATATTCCTCAGAGCTAATACTCCAGCCTTTATTGAACACTTCACAGCTACATCACAAGACAGAGTGTTCCACAGCTGAAGAGCACTAGTCAACAGAAAGGTTTTCATCAATCTCAAAAATACAATGAAGTGAGTGAAATACAAAGTACCAAACAGTATGTTCAGTATGTTTCCCTAGATGCATGTACATGCTCAGAATATCTCAGGAACAGTATCCAAGAAGCTGGGGTTATCCCTGGATGAAAGATTTGGGTGACTGGGAGACAGAGATAGAAAAAGACCTAATTTTCACTACTAGACTCTTTGGTTTATTTAATAATTAAACAAGCAAAATATGTTTTAAGTTTTTTCCTGTTATATACTTAAATCTTCCTCTGTGAACCTTTTATCCCAATCCTATTTCTGATCTCTGGAGCTTCCCAGTGTTAACTCAACTATGCTGATTGATAGATTGACATTTTAATGAACTCTTGCTAAGAACCATGTAAATATGCACATTCAATTGAAGTTTATTATATCCCTTAAAAGTAACGTATTCTCTTAAATAATTTAAAACTGGCTCCAACATGCTTTAATATGCTTAAACAATAATTATTTTTATTTACACTTTCCAAATCAGTTGTCTTGTTTTAAAATTTTTACATAGGCCTTCTGTGGTATTTTTGCCCATATTATCAGAAGATACTTGTTGCCCAAGGCATTTTGATGTTATCTTATATATTGCACGAGCAGCTTTGTGATGATCTTGATACCTGCAGTGCCTTCTTATTTCCTAAAGACCTAAGACATGTTTAGCAGCTTTAGGGATATATTAATACTTTTCAGAATTATGCATGATCTCCAAATTTCAAAATAGTCTTGAGAAGGAAGGCCATTCTTAAGTATTTTGAAAAATATACACAATGGATAAATGTATTCTCTCATTATTATGAATAAGCATATATCTTGGGAATCAAATGGCCTATGCTCTAGTCCTGACTCTTTAAATATCTCTGGGCCCCCCATTTCTTCTCCATCAGTAACACCGGCACTAGAGAACCCTTCCCTATCTCGCTTTCTATTTATGACACCCTCACTCCAGCAGGTGCTCAGGTATTACCACATACATAGTTAGGATTTATAACTACTCACCTAACGAAAGCATCCCTCTTCCCGGGGGTATGACAAGGATTCCTTAATGTAGGATTCCATCACTGGCTCCAGGCATTCCCCTTGTCACTTATCAACAATTCCAACAATTTGGATAGAGATCTTTCGCAAGCCTGTTTGTATTTTATATATGACCAATTGCCCCATATGAACTATAAGATATTGACATCATGAAACTTGCCATCATCCTTCAACTCTCCTGAGTTTATGGAGGTGTACTGGAGACTTCAAGCAATGATGACTACTATCACCAGCTACAGTGTGTACTGCAATTGGGAATTGGCTCTAAAAGTCCCATTAATGACATCCAGCTCAATTAAATAAGCACTCCTTGAGTGTCTACTAGATACAAGGCAATGTGCCAGCAACTGGGGAAAACACTTTGCTCTTTTCTACCCAGTACACAGAGAAGTATAAAAGGCCTCCTATGAGTGCAAGGGCTGCTTGAGATTACACTGTGCTCATCAAGCACCTGTCTGCCTTTATCAATTCTATCACAATGACTAGATTGCAAGCTTGTTTCTGGAAATTTTTCCCGTAATTCATGCCCTGTACTTCCAGTTCTCAATAATATCAGAATCAACTGAATCCTGAGGCAAACCACACCCCCACTCCAGAAAGTCCAGGCTGGTGACGTGATCCTCTTATAATGCATTTTCTTATCTGTACTTGGGATACCTGAAAACCTCAAGTTGCCCTTCTACTGTGTCTCAGTTTCTCAGTATATGTACAGAGTCATGATTTTCACATCCAATATTTCACCTATCAGGCATTCCTGGGGTTGAGGGGTTGGCGTGGAGGAGAATTGGAGAGAGGTCATGTTCATTTTTTCAGACCCAGTAGTATTCTGTCCTCCTGACCAGAAAAAAAAAAAATAAAGCCTTATCTTAAATCTGCTTTGTCATTTCTATTACTCCAGGAGGGTAGAAAGCAACTGTGGGAAAAAAATCCTGCAAATCCTTCCCTTATCACCTTTTATAATGGGAAGAAGACATAATGTAAATTAAGCATGTGCTTCTTGCAATTATTTCTTGTATCGGCAGGTGTTTACTGAGCTCTTAAATCTATGCTGGCATCTGAAGAATCCAAAACCAGTGAAGACATTGTTTCTACTCTCTGGAGCTTCATAATTTAATGGAGAGGTGGAGTTTACCCCAAATTCAATTGAGAACATCTAAGTGACAAATCACCTGATACTAACAATGAGACGCAAAATCAACTACAGTCGTAGAACTATAGGAAACCTTCAGGCGAAGGGTCAAATTCAACCTCTCACTATGAGCAAAAATCTTTCAGCACCCTTGTCAGGGTCATTAAGCTTCTGATATAATGTGAAACTCACATTTCACAAAGTAGTCCATTTAATTTTTCAAAGTCTCTTATCCTATGATGAACCAAAACTCTCACCTATCTGTTATTCTATAAAGCAATGATTTCAAAACTAGTGCCCCTTCTCCTCTACCTCTAGCAGCACAAGGAACACCACAGAAAGCCTGCAACACTGCAGAGCAAAACTTGAACACCACTGCTTTAAGGATATATTAACGGTTTTAAGAGCTTTGAGGTAATTAGAGTAAATCTGATTCCAACTGCACATCTCAGCCCTTTGAAGATAGCTATCTTGTTTCTAAATCTTGGATTAACTTGCCTCTTTCCAACTTTCTATTCCCTTATAGTCAATAATATTGTAATAACTAGGTATGGTGTCAGATGGGTACTTGAGTTACTAGGGTGATCACTTTGTAAATTATGTAAATATCTAATCACTAGGCTGTACACCTGAAACTAATACAATATTGTATGTCAGCTATCATTGAAAAATTTTTTAAATTATTTTTTAAAAAGAAATAAATTTGAAGCTGAGAAAAAAACTGTCCATTGCCCTTACGTCATTTTTCTCCACATTTCCCCCATCCTAATTACTCTCCTCCTATAAAATGTAAAAACCATATGTGAACATAATTCTTTAGATCCTGTGACCAGCTAAGGAGACTGTGTATCTCTCACTCTCTGGACAGCACTAGAGGTTGAAGAAGACTTAGTGAATGAAGAAGGACGTGACCTGGACCTTGAGAAACGTAGCATTTAGATAGATGGAGGGGAGAGAAGATAAAATTCCAAGCTGGAAAGCCAGCATGAACAAAGATACAGAAACTAAAATGAGGGCCACATGACACACTTTGAAGACTTCCCTCCTAGACCCTTACTGGTTCTTTTTCATTCGGTCAGCTGCCCACTCTCTTATATTTCTCAGATGAAAATTAAGCCAGATCTTATCTCCACGAATGTAGATGTCTATTGTCTTGATACCAAATGAAGAACATGATCTGATCATTACTAAAACTAGATCATTTCAATATTATAGTTATTACCACATAGAGGAAGAATACTTGCTAAAGACGTCTGATAGATCTGTGGGGGAAAAAACCGTGTCATCTTACAATGAGTCAACACCTTGACAAGAAGATTCATAAAGGTTATCACACTACTGAGGAGTAGTCCTGGGAGATCTCAAATCTAAAGCATACCCAAAGAACGCCTTGCCTCTAAAAAATATCTTTTGTTTATCATTAATCAAACCACCCATAATACATGCCCCTATGGTCTCCTGGCTGTAAAAACAACAGCGTTTTCAAACACATGAGTAATAGCTAATCCACTAAGGTAAAATATCCTGTGAAAACTAACATAAAAATACTGATGGGGAGGGCATAAATACATTCATTTAAGTACATCTTCTCATGTTATTTAATTTTCCCATTTAGAGAAAGAATCAAAACACATCAATGTTTCATATAATTTGGTTTATTATTCAAGAAAGAAGATCATAAAGACAGGGTAATTCATTACATATCCTTTTCCCATAAAATGTATTTGTTAGTGATTATATGAATACTTATTGCTTTACATCACAGGAAATTGGGATTTCCACAGACACAGTGCTCAAAAACCTGGGGAAATTAACCGTTCTTAATTTTAATGTGTTATGAAACATATATGTGTTTTAATATGCGTTTTAACGTATTGAGGAAAAAAATGGATCTTTCTAGCATTCAGAGTAATTGTTTCAAACATTTTATTTCCATTATTTTCTCTTTTCCTTCATCTCAAAAGGAGATAATCTGAATGCTCTAATCTTAAAAACAACAAGTGTAGCAAATACTTGACAATGAAGATGGAAAGCTTCTAAAAATCTGTTACCTTAGTAACAGCAAGAATGTGGAAGAATAAGAATACACTGTCAGGACATCATTTCAGATTCCACAGATTTGAGGCTTAAATACAGTCAGCTTTCATTAGCTTTTTGTTTTTCCCAGCAGGTCCTTGGACTTTGAAACAAAACCTGAATGACAGCTATGAGCAATTCCAGCCTGGCTCCTGATTAGCTATGCCAAACAAAACAACTCTCTGCAGTGTAAACTTTCCAGGCATCTGCAACCAAGCCTCTGTAGAGACTATAATTCCTCAGTGAGATTTGAAGGAGAGTCAGAGGTTGGAGGGTAAAGGATGAATAGGAGGGGGGAGGAGGAGAAAAGAATCAGAAGGGTTCTATACCTTCCCTTCTACCTCAAACTAGTTCCCTGAACTAGTCTCTGATTAAAGCAGAGAGGAAAGTAAAGTAGAACTTGCCTTAGTGGTGGTATTGTCATTGCAGTTTTTACCTCTGTCTATTCTACAATGAGACTTAACCAGTTCTCTATATCTGAATATCTGATTCCAATTCACACCCATAACATCCTCATATTCCAAACCACCCATGTATTTAAACCAAACAAGTAATTCCAAGGTCCTATTACCATCAAATATAGCAAGCAATCGATTAAAGAGAAAGGGAGCAACATATATGAATAGACTGTGTCCCATGTGGATGCAAACTAAGATTTTGTGGCAGTTGTTGTCATTCACTGTCACTGCATACATACCTAAAATAAATCACATCAAGTGACAGTGCACTGTGCTGTGTGGTCCCAACTACTACATACTTAGATCCTGGTAGAACTATTAAGATGCTTTTTTCTTATCATCAGTGCCCTTGATTCTACCTAAAGAGCATTCCTCTATCTACAAAAAAGAATTACAATAGTAGATCTCAAAGCAGTCCATTGTGATCAAATGCTGGCTTTCAAAGTTAATAAGTGGTTTCAGAAAAAGTTGTCTGAAGAAAATCCTGTATTGGAATACGAGATGGCAATTTAGCTGTGATGAGATGGGTTAAACTAAAACGTTGACTTAAACAGCCAACATCCTCCTAAAACTTCAGCAATAAAAATAATTATTTTTATATTTCTGGGCCACCCGATAGGATGGCAGCATTGAAACTTCCTCTTTTCTTCTGGAAAAGTAACATTTGACCACACTCTGATATCTACTGCTTCTGAGATAATCTACTAAAAACTTATGCTTGGCTTTCTTAGAATGGTGGGCAACAAACATCCCTGCTTCTGGTCAATAACCATTTTTTTTAAGTCTCATGTTGAATATGTAGTATTAAAAGTAGGAATATAGCTCTAAATCCTAAGATGTAATTTTCAGATATGTGGCAACAGATGTCACAGAAATCTTAACATTTACATGACCACATCATAAAAGCCTGGCCTATATTTAGAATAACATTAAATTTAAATCATGAAAGGTTTCAGTGGAAAATTCAAGTTCAGACATACAGGAATCTATAAAAAATTTCCTCAAAAATCACAATCAGGGAGATACTGATTTTGGAAACTAAGGACAAGGAAAATTTCAATGTTTGAGATAGGTAATATCAAACCAGAAAGCTATATTCCCCATTATTTTATTTGACTTGTCTGCGATCCCACCACCACTATTGAACTATAGAAAAGAACCTTAAGAATATTTTTCATTTTAGATGAAAATAAAGATAGTCAGTGATATTAGAATAGCAGAAAACACCTCATTATGAATCTATGCTTGAAATCCCAAACCAAACCTGCTGGTTCAGCACAAAGTCATCAACAGAGTTCTTATCTATAAAGGGAACAATCCATTGTCTGGCTGAAACAAAGAGCAGTGCAAAGGAAATCAGCCAAATCTGGGCCAGATGGTCACTGATTCAAGTTTCATTCTCCCCATCCCCCACCCACTCTGGCACTACAAAAATGGATCCAGACAGCATTTTTGGTTACTAGGTGACAACCCTGAGTGTAAGGTATAAACCCTTTACAGTTACTTATACCACCCCACATGGGGAATTTACTTTACTTTATAAGTAAATTTCATGTCAACACCATCTAATTTACTAAAACAGAAGGTCCTCATAAAAAGTTAAATGAGGAAGTTTCTATGCAGCAGTTATTAAAAGGAAAATACCTCTAAAAACCCAATGTCTGTTTCTTAGGCATGACGTGGAGTCTTACCAAATGAAATGATTAAAAATATTCATATTAATTTGTTTTCGTCTATTATTTTTCCTCACACCATGATACAAAATGGAAATAAACCTAGAGAAAACTGATTTATTACACTCATTTTCTGTCCATGTTAACTACTGGGCCATCACCTTGCAGGGTCTTGTGCTTTTAACCCAGAAACACTTTATACCAATGATAAGGATACCAAAAAAAGAAATCACCGATTTTTATTTTAAACCAATGTGTCTGACCCCATATTACAGAATCTCCTGGGTACTATAAGACTCAGTTTTAAATTCTAAATATGAAACATAAATTAAAGCAAAACATACATAATTATGTCTTAAAATCTGTAAGCACGCTATGGAAACACACATATTAAAGAATGTCATAAATAAAAATTCAGGATCTCTCAATAAATTTATTCAGAAAACATTCCTTTACTTATCCTAACTGTATAAAAAAGATATTTAGATTAAACAAAGTCTTTTCTTTGAAAAGAACCCCTCACTCTATGGCAGTTATTTGCGATATTATTTACATTTATGTTACCAAAGTAAATTTTATCAAACAACAAACAGCAATTCCATTTAGTAAACTGCATAGTCCTTTTAATAATTATGTTGGAAATGTCAATGCAGAAGTACATTTTATTGGCATACTAAAGTGCCACTTTTTCTAAATTTACATATAGAAAGGTTAGGGTAGATCAAAGAGATTTCTGTCTATTTGTTTGTTTATTTTACAAGAGATAATCACAGGCTGGTAATTCACTGGCTAAAGACAAAAATGACTTCAAAATATGCAATCAACAGCAACTCACACAAATGGCCTGTTTTATTGTAGGGAAGTAGAAAAAGCTGCTAAAGTCAACACAAGGTAACCTCCGTTAAGACAAGATTCATGGTAGCTTACACAATGCCAACAAGTGAGTATAAAATGAAGCCAAATTACAGAGCTTTGAATCTTGACCTTCTGTCTTAAACAGAATAGTGACAAGTGAAAATCTTTTCAAAAACTTGTCCTCAGATATTGTTCCTGTAATTTGATTTATAATTACGGTATCAAACTAAGTTTTAAGCACTAATTTAAATATATAGTCTGAATATATACACAGTATATAGATGTGTGCATTTGGGTGAGGTACATATGTCAGTGTGCTTCTGCTAACTGCAATATTTTTTTAACAGCTCATATTTAGTTATTTGAAATGTATTTCTACAACCTCATTACTACTACTGATTTCTTTCACATAGTACTACAATATTCAGCTTCATACTGTAAACTGATGAACTATTATAGCATGTATGTTTTCTTTTAAAATAATTATATCTCAGAGAAACAGCTAATGTGAAAAAATTAACAACCCATTAAGAGCATTTAAAATAAAGTAGTTAAATATCGGCTGTTTATTTAGTCTAAAATAAGGTTTTATTTCAATGTTCATGAAAAATAAGAAAATGACTATTCAAATTAAAATTCTCTACCTTCTGAGCTCATCTTTGGAGTCTCTAGGATAAATTTACATTTGAATGAAACACACACAAAGAAAGCTGGACTATCATAATCATCCCACACACATTAGTGTTTTCAGAGATTTAAATCCCTTAGGAGAGAGAAAATTGTTACTACACAATTATTTTTAATCAGTTTTATTTATACATCATTGCAAAAGGCTTTATATGCTAATATTAACTTAATATAAGAGTTAAAGGAAACATATCTGTAAATAGTTAGGTCAAAACAGAATTTTCCTAACCCAAGTCAACTCAGAACAGACTTCTCATGCACATAATTTAAAAAACAGCTTTTAAATAAGATAAAAACCAAAACTATACAATAAATTACATAAATGTAATGAGTTAGAATTCAGCCAAGTAAATTATGATCTTGTTCTTTATTAGGCCCTAGTATAAAGGAATAACAGACTTTAAAGCTAAAATATTATTGTATAAGTACTGAGTTCTAGGTATCCTTCCAGCCTTTTCTCTTTTTATTTTTCATTCCTTAACATATATCTTCCTTTCTCCGGTGGTCCACAAACCAGGTAGAAAATTTAATTCAATTTAAATAAAAATTGTAAAAAAAAAACATAATAATGGTACTGATTTGTCTTATTTTTTATTACTGTACATAATGAGAAACCTATAACAAGGGCCAAATCAGAGTGTGTATAGCCTTCACCAATGAAAAATTGATGAAAATCTAAATGTCTAAAGAGAGAAATACATTTATAAGAAAATGCTCTATGATCTATGCTTCAAATGTTCATTATTTCTATATACGTTAGTAGGATAGTAATATAGAAACTAAGGAATCTCATATGACTATAAATGTGTTTTAAACAAACTGAAGATTGATATATGCTTTCATTCACTTTCTGTCTAAATGGTATTTTCTCATACCTTAAATTTACCACATAAAGAATGTCTCAAAAGGAGCTTATTTGCTATAATTAGTCTCTGCTCTAAGATGCAAAAAAAAGGGATCTGATTTGAATTGTGATGAAATTAATATACCCCTCTCAAAATATATATGCCACAAATTTTTGTTTTATTTGTAGATACCTTGATGTACATGAAGTGTTACTAACAAACTGAAGGCTCACAACATGATTTCCTGAACATCACCAGCACTGTTTCAAATTTTACACTCAATACCTCATGAACAAAGTTAAACGTATCTTCTAGCTTAAAAAATGAAATGGACATTAAATCTCCATTACATATCAGTTCGATTGAATTACTTTATAATTTTGGTATTTAGTAACAACAAATGACATTCTTAAATATTATGTTATATGAGTCTTTTATTACATTAACAGTATGGAATATGGTTTAAATAAAATTAGATCTAAATCTACAAAACCACAAAACACGTAACTGTGTTTTAACTAGATTATAGGCTTCCCCATGATCAGGGACAATTCTTTATTTTCCTTTCTCATTCTCCACAGCACCATTCTAATTATAGGTACTTGATAAAGACTTATTAAGTTGACTTTTATTGTTAATTTTCTTCTCAGCGGAGAATTCTATTATTCACACTAAATATAAACTTCTTGCTCAGTAGGAAAACCATGAAAAGAAAAATAATTTTTAAGGAAGTGATACACGTATTTGATGCAGTAATTACTTTTTATCCAAAAGAAAACTTAAGAAGCAGTTTGATATTATAATTGCTGTTGCCAATCACAACTTCAAAGCCTTAAAAAAAATCAGTACAGGTTAAACACAAACTTTACTCTAGGATAGAATTATGGTGTCTGTTTGCAATACGTGAACTTTAGCTTCCCAAGGGTAAACACCATACAGATGTCTGGTAATCTCTCATGTAACAGTATCTAAAAGTAAGCCCACACTGTTTTGATTTTGGAAGTCTTATCAATTTAAAATCTGATGAACAAAATTAATTGTAACATTTATACAGTACAAGAAATCTGTTACATTTTTCAAAACATTTTTTCAGACTATTAATTCCATGGTTCTATCTCACTATGCAGTATATCTTAGAAATATATGTCATTCGATTATTTTTTATTAACTAAGATATATTTATTGATAAATTTAAAGTCCAAATGCCTAAATTATGCAAGTAAATTTGTAAATAAGTAAATTTGATGATAACCTGAACATACGTGAAGGATTACAAAACCATCATTTTGTAAAGCTCAAAAAGAAAAAACAAAAAGAAGTTTTAGCTTTAGCTTTTGAGAAGCTTTAGCTTTAGCTTCTCAAAAAGAAGAAAAAACAATGCATCTCCCTCCTAACAATTCTGCCATAGAATTGTTTGGGACTTATTTTCCCCTGTTACCATCCTTTATTCAAAAGATAATGCTACTGACCTAACTTCCAAAGGACCTGGGCCTCATCTTGGTATCTCCAATAGAGGTGATAAGTTTATGTCATTCCATCTACCCTCCCTTCTCCCAGCTCCCTTGGAGTCAGTGGCTTGCGTTTGAAAGAAGTTTTGCCTAGGTTAAAGATGGATTCCGCAGGCATGGAAGGAAGCTAACAGGTCCCTACAGATAGAGAGGTATTCATTTATTCATTCATTCATTCATTCACTGAAAAAATACTTAAGGACAACTCTGTACTTGTCCTAGGTGGGGAAATAGAGTAGTGAGCAAAAAAGACAAAACACTGCTCTGGCTGGTGCAGCTCAGTGGATTGAGCATTGTCCTAAGAACCAAAGGGTTGCTGGTTCAACTCCCAGTCAGGGCACATGCCTGGGTTGTGGAGCCAGATGCCCAGCAGGGGGCACGTGAGAGGCAACCACACATTGATGTTTCTCTCCCTCTCTTTCTCCCTCCCTTCTCCTCTGTCTAAAATAAAATCTAAGCCCTGGCTGGTGTGGCTCAGTGGATTGAGTGCCAGCCTGTGAACCAAAGGGTCACAGATTTGATTCCCACACAGAGCACATGCCTAGCCCTCAGTAGGGGGCACTCCAGAGGCAACCACACATTGATGTTTCTCTCCCTCTCTTTCTCTCTCCCTTCCCCTCTCTAAAAATAAATAAAATCTTAAAAAAAAAAAAAAGACAAAAGCACCTATCTATACCACCTTCAGCAAGAGCAGCAAACCACAGGTTATCTTGCTGGATAATATACAAGTAAAGAATAAAGTACATTCCTGAGAGTCAGATCTTGCAATCCAGTTGACTTACCATTACTCAAGAGTATGACACAAAGGGAACAACAAAGGCTTTGCAATCAGCCAGCCTATAGGTTTAAATTCTGACTTTTCTGCTTACTACCAGTGGGCTCTTATGAAATTTACTTAAACCTTCTGAAGCTTAGTTTTCTTAAGTTGTAAAAATGAGAATCATAGCCCTGGCTGGGTGGGTTAGTTGGTTGGAGCATTGTCCATTACAACAGAAAGGTTGTGGGTTCCACCCTGGTCAGGGCACATACCTAGGTTGAAGTTTCAATCCCCAGTAGGGGCACATTGGGGTAGCAGCCAACTGATGTTTCTCTCTCACACTGATATTTCTCTCTCACATCAATGTTTCTCTCTCTCTCTCCCCCCTTCCCTTCCTCTCTCTCTAAAATCAATAAATATATCCTTGGGTAAGGATTTAAAAAAATGAGGATCATAATGCCTACTTTACAAGGCCGTTGTGAGCATTAGAAATGATGTATATACAATGCTTAAAATAGTGTGCATTAATTTTATTAAGTTATTAGATTAAATCATTAATTCCTATTATAAATTAAAGTATTAAATAGAAGAAAAGGACTATGCAGAGAAGCATATATGAGTCATAAATATCTTTATAGTTATTTTATAATAAAGGTTATGTTTTATGCATATACACATTTTCTGACATATATACACACACTCTGAAATTCCAGATATGCAACTATACTATGTATTATTACACAGTTCCATCACAGTTTCTGCTCTGGAGGCAGAAGTTGAGATAAGGCATACCACTGACTCAGGAGTCTTTATGATGGCAAAAAACCTCAAACATTTAGAATATCTAAAACACCATTACACAGACACGATACTTCTAGCCTCCAACAGAGCTTCCAGTAGATTGTGCAAATGGCTCATTTAATACCTACCAATATCAAACAGTTCCTTATACATCTTTTGACAAAGAATTCTATGAAAATATCACACCTAGTATTACATTGTTCCATTTATATGAACAAGGATAAAAGGTAATTTTTTACATGGTCCAACTTTCCTAGAAAAAGAAGAACTTGGTAGTATTAGTTGGGAGGCCAAAATTTAGTACTGATTGTTACTCTCTGGTGAAGTCTGACAGCTGTTATTTAGCAAGTCTGATGAGAAAAAAGAACTAAAATTTCTTGAGAGTCTCTCTTGTACAGCATGGGCTTGATACATTGATCCATTATCTTAGAAATGTGACTGTTCTGGAATCAAATTATGAATCAACTGTCTTAAAGTAAAAATATATATCAAGAGCCTCAGAGGAAAATAGTTATTTGTTCAATAGAGATTTTAGTTCTTACATAATAAATTAAACTGACTTTATATAATAAGGTAATAAGCCTATCAGAGAATGTAGTTGTTTATTTTTACATCAACCCACAGAATTATACAATTTGTGAAATTATGCAAAAGAGACTGTAAGAGAAAATTTTTTTACATTACTCCTAAGTGAGATGCTGATGGTCACACTACCACTATTATAAATATTACTATTGTTGGTAATATATTAATAATATTACTATTATAGGTAATAATAATATTATTAGTCTTCCTTGATCCTTCACTGGGCTCCAACTAGCTAAGATAGAGCTCCAGTCATTCTATGATATGCCAAGACTTTAATCTCCTGCTCTAACAATTCTCAGGTGATTATTAAATCATCAAAGTAGGTAGAACAGCTACCTGGAAATAAACCCCACTCATGTGGGGTGTTCAGTTGCAATAGGAATTTTCTTTATCAGCTAAGGCTCCAGAGGTTTGATTAGTTTATGATCCACAAGAGAATCAACAGATCAGAGCACCTTTAAAAGAGACATTTAACCTAATTCCAAAACCAGATAAAAATACTATAAAGGAAGAAAATTATAGACTCATATCCCTGATGAATATAAATGCTAAAATCTTAAATAAAATATTAGCAAAATGGATCCAGAAATACATTAAAAAGATCACATAGCAATATTAAGTGAGATTTTTCCAGATACAAAGTTGGTACAATGTCTGAAAATCAATAAACGTGATATACCACATAAATAAAATAAAGGATGAAACCTACACGATCATATCAATAAATACAGGAAAAAGATTGATAAAACCCAGCACCTATTTAAGATAAAAAACTCACTGCACAGTGGGAATAGAGGCCATATATGACAAACTCACAGTCAACATCACACTCAATGGTCAAAAACTAAAAACATTACCCTTAATATCAGAAACAAGACAGGAATATCTGCTTTCACCACTCTTATTCAACACAGTACTAGGAGTCCTAGCCACAGCAATCAGACAAGAAGAAGAAATAAAAGGCATCCAAATTGGAGAGGAAGAAGTAAAACTGTCATTATTTGCAGATGACATGATACTGTATATAGAGAACCCAAAGATTCCACCAAAAAAGTACCAGAATTTATAAACAAATTCAGTAAAGTAGCAAGATACAAAATAAATATCCAGAAATCAGTTGCATTTTTATGCACCAATCATGAAGTATCAGAAAGAGAAACTAAGGAAACAATCCCATTTATAACTGCATCAAAAATAGTACAATTTAACCAAGAATGTAAAAGATCTATATCTGGAAAACTATAAGACACTGAAAAAAGGAATTAAAGGACAGAGAAATAAGTGAAAACATATACTGTGTTCATGGGTAGGAAATATTAACATTATCAAAATGTCCATACTGCACAAAGCAATCTATAGATTCAATGCAATTCCTATCAAGATACCAAGGATATATTTCACAGAACTAGAGCAAATATTCCAAAAATTTTTATGGAACCACAAAAGATCCCGAATAACCACAGCAATCTTGAGAAACAAGAACAAAGTTGGAGGAATCATACTACTGATATCAAACTATACTACAAGGCCACAGTAATCAAAACAGTATGGTACTGGCGTAAAAACAGGCATACAGATCAAGGAAACAGAACCAAGAGCCCAGAAATAAACCCATGCCTTTAGAGTCAATTAATGTTTGACAAAAAAGGTAAGAACATACAATGGAGTGAAGACAGTCTATTCAGGAAGTGATGTTGGGAAAACTGGACATGTATGTGCAAAGAGAATGAAACTAGACCACCGTCTTACACGATACACAAGAATAAACTCAAACTGGATTAAAGACTTAAATGTTAGACTCAAAACCATAAAAATCCTAGAAGAAAGCAAAGGCTGTAAAATCTTGGACATTTCTCATAGCAATATTTGTTCTGATATGTCTCCTTAGGCAAGGAAAACAAAATAAAAAAATAAACAAATGGGACTACATCAAACTAAAAAGGTTTTTCACAGCAAAGGAAACCATCAAAAAAATGAAAAGACAACTCACTGAATTGGAGAACACATTTGCAATTAAAATATTGAGAAAGGACCTGAATAGACATTCCTCCAAAGAGGACATACAGATGGCCAACAGACATATGAAAAGATGCTCAACTCACTGGTCATCAGAGTGATGCAAATTAAAGCCACAATGAGATATCACCTCACACCTGTCTAATGGTTATCATCAATAAATCAACAAACAACAAGTGTTGGTGAGGATGTGGAGAAAATCCTTCATGCACTATTGGTGGGAATGTTGACTGGTGCAGCTGTTGTGGAAAGCAGTATGGAGTAACCTCAAAAAATTAAAAATGGAAAGGCCTTATGACCCAGGGATTCCACTTTGGGAATATAGCTGAAGAAACCTGAAACACTAATTTGAAAGAATATATGCACCCCTATGTTCATTGCAGTGTTATTTACAATCGCCAAGATTTGGAAGCAACCCAAGTGTCCATCAGTAGGTGATTGAATAAAAAAGCTGTGGTTCATTTACATAATGGGATACTACTTGACCACAAAAAAGAAGGAAACATTACCCTTTGCAATAGCATGGGTAGACCTGGAGAGCATTATGCAAAGTGAAATAAGCCAAACAGAGAAAGACAAGCACCATGTGATTTCACTAATATGTGGAATCTATTGAACAAAATAAACTAACAAACAAAATAGGAACAAACCCATAGATAACAGACTGACAGCTGACAAAAGGGGAGGTGGGGTTGTGGAGCTGGGTAAAAAAGGTGAAAGGATTAAACAAACAAACAAACAAAACTCATAGACACAGACAACAGTATGTTAATTACCAGAGGGAATGGAAGGTAAGGGGAGATATAAGAAGGTGAAGGAGGCATAAATGGTGATAGAAAGAGACATGACTTTGGGTGGTGAACACACAATACAATATACAGATGAGGCCCTGACTGGTGTAGCTTAGTGGATTGAGTGCAGGCCTATGAGACAAAGGATCGTGGTTCGATTCCCAGTCAGGGCACATGCCTGGGTTGCAGGCCAGTTCCCAGCAGGGGACATACAAGAGGCAACCATACATTGATATTTCTCTCCCTAACCCTTCCCCTCTAAAGATAAATAAATAAAGTCTTTAAAATATATATACAGATGATTTATAGAATTACATACCTGAAACCCACATAATTTTATTAACCATTGTCACCCCAATAAATTCATTAAAATACTAAAATAAATAAAATAAGTAATAGAACAGCCTATTTTTTTTTAGATGCTGCAAATCTAAACCTTACAGGGAACATCTTCATGTAATATTTATTAGAAATCTAGCCAGAATGTTCAGTTTTATTTCCAACAAACGAAATTAAGAAAAAATATTGTGGGATACTCTTACTATCATCCATCTTCCATTTCCAATTCTGCACACAGAATTATGGTTTTTCAAAGAACTGCCAACTAAATAGACTATCAATTCAATTCTGTCAAAGTGAAAATACTTTGTATTTACTATGTGCTCAACATTCTATTAGACACTTTGGAAAATACAGACCGAAAATGCAGTACCTCCTCTTAAGGGCCTTACACTCTAATATTCAGAACAAATGTTTTCTGAAATAATTACAGAACATAAATTTCTATAATGAAATTCTAAAACTGTGATACATAAACTATAAATGGTATTGAAGTTTGGAGTAGGAGAAAATTAATGAGAACTCCAGTATTTAGTATATTTCACTAAAGGAAATAAACTAAACTAGACCTCAAAGCAGTGGTTCTTCAACTTTTGAGGTGGTCTGGGGCCTGCTCCTAGGGCTCAAAATCTGCATTAAACAGCATTTCTGGTTGATTTTGATATAGCTGGCCCACAGTTTGGCAAAAACTGGGTTAAATAAGAAGTATAATTTGCAAGAGTCCCTGGTACAGTAATGTTCAAAGAACTTTCTGCAATGGCAGAAATATTAGAAATATAGAAAAAAAATTCTATACCTGTGAGGTCTAATACAGTAGCTACATGTGGCCATTAAGCTCTTGAAATGCAATCAGTTTACTTGAGAAACTGAATTTTTAATTTTATTTGACTTTAATTAGTTTTAATTTAAATAGCCACAGCAAGCTCTAGAGAACGTGAAGAAATTTGTAGGAGAAACATGAGCTAAGCCATAGATTGAAATGCACAGGAACAGGAGAGACAACTGATTGGCTTGTCTAGAATAGAGGTTTTGTATTAAATTATCATGAGGTCAGATTATGAAAAGTCTTGAAGGGAACTGAGGAAATTGGATTTCATGACACACACTGCTGGTTTCCTAATCAACAATTTCCTTTTCTTCAATAGTAATAACTCCAGAGCTTTTGCATGCTCACCTAAGAGAATGAACCTTGATTATTCTACATCACTCATGGTATATCTATTTTTCTTCCAGAAGCTGGCTTCTGCCAGTGTGTTAGATTCTGGCTAGTGAGATTGGGGACATCTAAAAAGTATTTAGCCTGCATAAAAAGAACGTTTTTCTGACTCTAGACAAACTTTGTAAGGCTTGGAAGTACTGACATGTTGGGGTAATGAAGAGACAAGATGAAAGACAAACACCAAAAAGCTGAGGATGGCAGAGAAGAACCAAAAGAACATGGGTCCTTGGTGACACCTAATTGACTTCCTCCATTCCCCCTCAGACATTCTGGGTATACAACTAATTAATTACTATTTAACATCTTTAGGTTTTTGTTCTATTTCATATAGCTGGCAGCATTATACCAGGAAACTAATGTTTAGGGAGACACCCTCTGGAAAATGCTGAAGTAAGCAACTGATAGCCATTGAAGGCATTTTCTTAAGGTTGGAGGTGCATATGAAGCAATGTTCAAGGCTTAAAAATAACATGCACAAAAAAAAAGTCAGAAGATAGAAAAGGTAGAACAAAGCTGACCAGTTTTATTAAAAGGTCTGAAAGTCAAAGTTACCAAAAGATTTTGGAAAAATTAGAAAAACATTACTATTATGTAAAATCATTAATGCACACAGATAAACACTTGAAGCAAAATTGGGGAAACAGCTCATTTTGTAAGGGTAATAAGATTGTAAGTGATGTTTCTTGATTTTGTATAAGTATATTATTTTCATGTTATTTCTACTTAAAATCTAAACAAATTACAGAAAGTATAGCCTCTCTAAGTGTTGTACATTTCATACTTTTTTGAAAATGGAAAAGTTATTGAAATATTATAAAAATATTTCTCTGTATTAGCTGCAATAAACAGTATTAGAAGACACTGACTAACAATATGGTAAACCAGAAAACATGCAGAACTAGCTGGGTGACCTTAGGAAGTCAAGTAAACTCTGTGGCCCATTGTTTTCCTCTCAGGATGGATTGCTCTAGAGCTCTAAAATTCAACAATCTCTGGTTTCAAATGGAAAGAAATACTTTTGAATTTTAAAATGTTATGCAGTTGATATCAAAATTTAATTTTCTAAGCCCTGTTCTCATCCTTCGTCATGTGAGCTGAGATTGAAAGGGTATAAAAGGCAATTTCCCTCAACTTCTCTGAGTAAACCAAAAACCTTTGGAAATAATTGTTTTATAGATTTAATAGAACTTTCACAAAAGTTTCTGCATATATTTTCAAAAAATAAACAAAGTGGTTCTAAAAATTTTAATATGCATTAAAGTTCTATGTTAACATCACATAGATGTCAAGTCATAGTTTATTACTATTTTTAACTTGCATTTTCAAACAACTAATAAGGCTAAGCATTTTTGGTAGTTATTGACCATTTGGAATTGTGCTTCTGTGAATGACCTAGTCATATCATTTGCAAAATATTTTAAAATTCAGTTTCATAAAATATTTTAGTATCATTTTGTTAGGAGTTCCTCATATACCAGAGATGATAATCTTTTTCTTCATATGTAGAGATTTTTTTCCAACCTGTCATTTGTCTATGGTATTTGTTTATGGCTCTTTTTAGCTTTACAAAAATGTTTTTAAATTATATAGTCAGATATGTCTGTCTTTTAATATGTACCTCTATTTCTTGGTTAGTTACAATAAACACCCTTCAATAAAGTAGTAAGTTCATTAACTGTGGAATATGTATACTACAGAATATTATATGGTCATTAAAAAGGTAAATAAGAGCTATACCAGTTATTTAGAAGATATATCCCTTATGAATTATTAAGTGAAAATAAGAAAGTTTATTTTATATATATCACATTATATATATACACATATATAAAGATAATATATACAACATACTGAAAATATACTATATATATAAGGTTACATGATCATGGAAAAAGTTATAACAAAATAAATTGCAGATTGGCCACACCATTGGCATGACAAGGTAGGTTAAATAGGAACTTTAGGCTCCCTAAATTTTTTAAAGGCATGATTAGTTTTTTAAAAAACATAATATGATTCCATTATGTAAAATTATTTGTGCTGTTGAATAGATATAAATCTGCATAGAAATACATAAAAGAATGTCCACCAAAAAGTTAATGGTGTTTAACTTAGGATGTTTAGATTTCAAGAAGAAGTGAAAAGGAAGAAGAAGAAAAAAACAAAACAAGAGATAAAAGAGAGAGAAGAAGAAAAGGAAAACATGATAGAAAAAAATCAAATAAATTTCAAGTTGTCCTTTCAAAAAAACAGAACAGACTGGATGAGGGAAAGACAGAATCCTTAAGCAAAAAGGTTCCCCCATCCTCTGGTTAAGAATTATGGTAGTAGTCTTAAAGTTCCCTGAACACTACAGTAGAGATATATACACAAACATACTATAAGTAGTGCCAATTTAATCCATTTAAAATGCAAGAAATAAATACTCTCTCTTTACAGCATGACTTCTGTAGGCAATGGTGACAATTTTAGGCACACCTGCTCTATAAAAACTAAATTTACAGAATGATAACTGTAAGGAGTGGTTCTAGGACTTGTGTGTCCATAAAACCCCCCTGGATAGATTGCTAAAACGCACATTCCAGGGTCCCACCCTAGAAACTCCTTTTCAGCAGGTCAAGAGACCAATAATCCTCATTTAACAAGCACCCCAGGCAAATAAGGCAGGTGCTAAAAGATCACACTGAAAAACAGTGAATTTAAGGATGTCTGATCTATTTACAAACTGATTAACCAAAGAATTTGAGGAGTGTGGTATACTAGAGAGAACAAAGAATTTTGAAGTCAAAAGATCTAGATTACTTTCTGACCTAATCCCCCACTCCCTCTGTCACTTGCCTCTGCAGCTGCAGGGCTGGCCTCCTAGTTACCTCCTCACAACATCCAAGAATGCTCTTCCTCTAATCTTCCAATGGTTCAGGTCCCTTGTAGCACTCAGGTCTTCACCCAGGTGTCACTGACACCTTGTAGAGAATCTCAGTTCCCATCTAACTTTAAAATTCCCCTTGCTGCTTCATTTTCCTCTCCAGCACCTCTATCTAAAATACAACATATTTTTTTTTCTTGTTGATTTCCATAAGGACAAAGATGTTTGTTAGTTCTCTTCACTGCAGCATCTGAAACACCTAGAATAGTACCTGGACAAGGTTCAAGAGGATTTCACTTGGCCAAGCTAAAACAAATTAAGCTAGAGACTCAGCAACAGAAGATAGATATAGCCACTAAGTGAAGAGCATTAATGCACAGATTCCTAGGCCCTGCTAGAGATCTGATTTAAGTGACCTTCAAGTGAGGCCTGAGATTCTGAATTTCTAAGAGAAACCCAGGTGATAATAATGAAGCTTTGAAAGATGTCAAGTGTCTCTGCTCATTGTTTGGTGAAAATGAACCTATTCTACGATATGAGAACAACTGTAGGCTAAAAAGGGAAAGTTCTGTCATACTTCTATGCATTTATTGGGGAAAAAATTGTTCCCCTAATTTCTATGTAACTAAGCTATCTACTCAAATAAATAAAATTATTCTACGGTAAGGCTATTTTCACTTAACAATATATCATGGATGTTTAATGAAACCTAACTTTTAATAAAAACACAATGCTTAGTTCCTATTTTTTACTCTTATAAATAATGTTTCCGATGATGTTATCATTATACACCTTTGTGCTTTGTCTAAGTATTTTTTTCTAACAAGTTCCTAGAAGGGAAATCTCTGTGTCAAAGAGTTTAGACTAGTGCTGTCCAATACAACTCTCTAATGCTGGAAATGTTCTGTATTTTCACAGTCCAATATGGTAGCCACCAGCCACATGCAGCTATTGAGCACTTGAAATGTGACCAGTGCAATTGAGAAACTGAATCTTTAGTTGTATATATATAGTCTGTCCAGAATGTATCCAGCCATGTGATATGAAAAATAGAGACATTTATTGAACAAGACAAGATACAAGAAACATTGTAGATAGAACAATGACCCCTCAGTTCCCTTCAAAGCAGGCACCTTGGGACCTCACACAGTTTTCCCAATCACCTACAGCTGCCCCATCACATTTTCCTGAATCTCATTGATGGTCTGAAATCCCTTCCCTTTCCAAAGTGATTTTAGTTTTGGAAAAGCCAAAAGTCGCAAAGTGCTAAACTGGGCTACAGGGAGCGGGGATGAGTCACCTGGGTGATTTCATTTTCGTCAAAAAACTCTGCGAGACGTGATGTGTGAGCAGGAGCATTGTTGTGATGAAGCTGTCAATCACCAGTTGTCCATAGCTGCAGCCTTCTGAATTATCCAAATAGTTTCAGTGGAGGAATGTTCACGTTTAACTCAAAATTTGACACAGATTCATTGCTCTACTCTGTCATTTTGAATGCAACGGCCACAGAGTACACTTCTCACTAAATGGCATCCACTGCCCCCACTGACTAGTACAGTAAAATCATCATTGTCCACTCATGGGCATTCTAGTCCACTCTCCTTGACTGTCAGGTTACATTGATGTTATGAAAACTGCTCTCATTATATTAACAAAGGTTGGACTTTTCTGGAGAAACCTCACAATGTTGACTTAAATTAAATAGCATATTGAACAGGGCAGGTACAGACATTTAAAGTCGTGATAAATGATGTCAAATTGCTCTCCAGGAAAGTTGTAATTATTTTGCCTTCACTCTACAGTGTATAATAATAACAACTTCTTTACTCTGCTGCCAACACTAGATATCATCAATCTATTGAATCTTTATAACCTGAAAGTTGAAAAATGGTTATTGTGGTTTTCATATGCAGTTCTTTAATAGTAATGTTAAACAGGTTGTTTTTTCTGTCATACTTATTTAAGGGCAAATATTCTCACCCATGTAAATTAAATGAGAGGTCAAAAACTACCTGGCTTCCAGACTTGTTGGGTCTATACATTTTCTTTCAATTTTATTGTCAACATTTAAATTCATATAAAAAACAAATTTCCAGCTCTACTTGAAAAATCACATGATTTGGCAACAATGACCCGCACTACCACCAGGCAAATATCAGTGGAGCCTTAGAAATTCTGCCATCTTCAGATTTCTTGTCCACCAGAACTCATCATCCCCTATTATTTTACAGGGTTCCTGCTTCACTCACTCAGATTACCTGATTGGTCCCTACAAGCAACTGGTTTTACAATTCCTGTTCTGAATTAAATTTTAACAGATTAAAAGATAAACAGCAGCTAACAAAAATAGTTAACTTCCACTTCATACTTAGCATTCAAAAGTGATGTCATGATATGTCTAGATTGTTTTAAAACTAACATTCAACTAGCAGAAGAATACTTTTCCAGTTGTTGTTGACATTTCCTACCCTCTCGAGCAGTGAGTGGTTCAGCATCAGAAGGGTTGTTAAAATGCAGACCAGTAGGCCCCCAACCCTGAAGTTTCTGACTGAATACATTGGGTTGGGTCCCAAGAGTTTTCAGCTCCACAATGAGAAGAAATTTTTCTCAAGGATATGGACACTTCTGAAAGTATAGTGATAATGTATAATTTTGACAATGGAATATAAATTTGTACACCCTTTTTTCCAACATTTATTATTTTACTTTGTTTTCACAATAATCCTGTGCAGAAAGTTGATAATTAGAGCAATAATTGTTAATCCCATTTTACAGAAGACAAGTAAGGTTAAGAATCTCCCCTAAACACACAAGAAGCTAAAAGAGCCAGAACAGATTTCCTAACTCCTAACCTTGGTAATACAGGCAAACACAGAAATCCAGGACACAATGGAGCTAGCTTCTCCAGACTGATACCATACAAGTAGAACCATGCCCTGGTACAGAGAAGACCATATAGCATATGGTTCACAGCAATAAACTTCTATCAAGTGCTGATTATGTGTTACTTTATGCTAAACATCCCTATAGTCTCTACTGTAGGGACACTCATCCAACATAGAGAAAGATTAAAGATAAAATCTAAAACCATTACCTTGAAAAGATAGTGAATTCTCTATAACATAAAACAAAAGCTAATATGCTGAAGGGGTGGGTGGTAGGGGTAAATAGAGAGTTGGGTAGAAGAGAGGAGTCTCTGTGGGAGCTTCACATCTGGACTTGGTGGAGTTGCTATGGCCAGTCAGTCAAGAATGGGAGGGAAAGAAAGTACACAATAGGGAGCCCTCCTGGGGCTCAGCAGCACAAAGAGCTGCTGTTATCCACGTTGGGTGTGTGTTTGCCAGAAATATCAGGGCTGCTGGAACTCTGAAAGTTACAAGAGCATGCTTTTGTGTAGTCTAAATTACCTTGACTATGTAAGAACTCAAGTCAGAGGGCATAACTTCATTATCCATTTGTAGCCAAAACATAACACGATTAGAAATCATGAAATTTTCTCGCTGATTTTTCCCCCCAAGTTCTGAGAAGCATTCCTGGTAAAATCCACTAGACTATGATCACACTAATGGTAATTATAAATCAGCCCTTCAAGAGAAGAGAGAGAGGGTTGCATCAAAGTAAAATATATAATTTATTAACTTTAATAACTACTTTTCTAAGATTAAAAATGAAAACTAATAAAATTGCTATGAGAATACAAGAAAACTACAATTACCCGGAAAGAACCTATCAGGAAATTTGGTTCTGAAACTAACCTGTCCCATATGCCCACCTTATAGATTAGTTAAAAATAACTGAGGTGATGAAGCAGTCCATGTAGAAAACTATAGCAATGAGTGAAAAAAAAATTGCTTTCACTTCTCACAAGACCAAAGAAACACAAATCAAAACAAAGGGATACAATTTTACACTGATAATACAAATTAGCCACAATAAAAATGTTTTAAAATAACAAGCACATACATAGATTGCTAATAAAGTATAAATTTATATAATTCTTTTAAAGGTAATTTGGTTATTACTCAGAAATGGAAAAATTTCTAATAAAAATCAAAGCTAAATTTATATATGTTTTCATGTGTTGCGGCTTTTTAACCTTAACAACTTTGTAGAGAGTTAGTCCTATATCCATTTTACAGATTAGAAAGCTCTGAGAACATAAGTTTTGTGCCCAATATTGCCAATAAGTGATGAAGCTGGGTTTTGGACTCAGAACCTTTATTTTAGAGCCCACTCAATTACAACTACACTATACTGCCTCTCTAGGGAAACAATCCTAAGGAAGTTTTTAAAAAAGAATGAGAAGAAAATTACATTCATGAGAATGGTCATTATGTATTTTTAACATATTAGGAAAAATATCTCAAAATAGAGGAAGGGCTAAGCAAATTATGGTATGACAACCTAGCTACAAATAACAGGAAGTAAATTATAGCAAAATGTTTAAGAAAATCAGAGTTAAAAGGTATCTGCAATATGATGAGACATCTATAAAAATATAAGTTCATATGGCAAGACTGGAAAGAAAACTGGAAAAAATAAAAACTATTCCATGTTAGAATTTCACTACTAGTACTTAATTTTCTTTTGTTTGTCAGTTTTATCAACCAGATTAAGCACCCCTAAAAATCTATCCTTCTAGTTCATATTCCTATCATCCCGATAACAATTTATAAAACTTCACTATAAATTACATTACAGATTTATTCAAAATATTATATAACACTCTTTATTGGTGATTTTGAAGATTTAAAGTATGAGATCTCCTTAATATTAATATTTGCAATCACCACTTACAGTGTTCTTTTGAAATCCCTTAATTGAAATCATATATAGTGACTAAAATAAGCTACTTTTTTTGCAGTTGTAACCATGCAATGGCTCCCTAGCTCCCTGCACCCATCCAGGAACCATTAGCCCAGAGGTTGCAGGTGTTTAAGAGATTAGAAAAGTTTTCTGCTAATAACATAATCTCTAAGTGAATATGTATAAGCTAACAGATCTTAGCTATAAGGGATATCATATTCTAAATACTTTTGAGACTTACTAATTAAGTCATATCAAGTCCCATTTGAAGTAGGTAAATGAATTTTATTACCACTTTACAAAAAAGAAAAGTAAGATTTTTGTAAGAGTAATTTCCCCCCAAATGGTGCCATGAGCTGTGAAGAAAATTTATTCTCTATAGCCATACAAGTCGATGCAAAGAGGCCCATTTAGCTCAGGGTTTGGCCTCTTTCAGTAACACAGACATTTTGTGGAAAAGTAAAGTAGTTGTTCTCTAATAATATCAGTCTCACAAAAGCATGAATGTGTTTTAAACATCTATAACTTCTTCTTTATGAATCTACCATTCAGGACTTTATATGGTCACTCCACTGTCTCATACCCATAGGTCCAACAGAGAGTTATCCTTAGCTAGTCTTAGGACACCTAAAGAAACCACTATTTTAATCAAAGAATTTTGAAGTGAGAAGGACCCTTAGAAGCCCTGCAGTTCAATTCCTTTAACTGAGCTAGGGGGTGGGAGGCAGGCAGGGGAAACAAAAGCATTTCTAAAAAAGTGACTTCATTTAGCTAGAGTAAACCAGGTCTGGAACTAAGAGATGTGAACAAATGTCTTAAACTTGGCCTTCATATTTTTCCCTTACCATTAACATTTTTATATTATGTCATGTCAACAGAAGTATAAATATGTCCTTTCAATGTCTTCAGATATGTACTGCACTGGACAGGACAAACTATAGTTTGTATCATTCTCTGTATCACATGGAGTTCCCAAATGGAGGGAAAAATCAACAAAGGTTATAAAAACCAACTGTAGAGAAAGTGGCAATGGGGATGGGGTGGAATAATAGTTTAATAGTTCTGCTTTCTACTGAATACTTGCTCTATGATTTTTAGCATTCTAACTGGTCTTCAGCTGTAATAAGTCTGCCTTAGGACAAACAAAAGGTTCTAATGTCATCATGAGTGGATATCAAATTAATATCTATCATAATTAATACATAGTTCATTCTTTACTTATATGCAGTTCCTTTCTTTTTATTTCCATAATGTAATTCTATTTTAATAGGAAGTTTATGGAAGGATATACAAGAAATTGACAACATTGGTGACCTCTGGGGAGGAGGACTAGGGCATTGGTAGTATGGGAGAGAGAGGGCTTACTTCACACAATTAGAAATTTTTACTCTATGCATATTACTTTTCAATATACCTTAATTTAAAATGTCCCTTTAAACACATGCCTATATATGTACAATTCTATTACTAAATATTTTTCAATAAAACTATTATTTTTACTCTTTTCTCTTTTAAATAAGTGTCCAGTATTGCAACTTGTAAAACACACCCTGATATAATCAGAAAGAGGAAGAACCAACAGAGTCATAAAATTCAAAGCAGAATTCCAGGATTTAGAAGAAAACGTGCGGAGGAGCCATTTAATTCAAAAACCTTTTGTGGAAAATCTCGTCCCGTATTTAAATGGTTATGTTTTTAAAAGAGATTTATATGAGGTTTTCCATCTTAAGGGAGGGAACTGTAAAGGTGTGAAACACAGAAACTAAAGTTTGGTTTCTGTCTTCTCAACAGGGGACAGAGGGCTGGGGTGGGGTGCTGGCGGCGTGAGGATCTTGTAGCAGTCACATCCACAGAGGAAAGGAACGTGCTGGAGAGTTTCTCCTGACCCCGTCTACCTCAGCAGCAGTTCCCGGGCAGATGAATCCTGCTCTAGACCTTACTTGGGTTCGATTTAACGGAGAAAGCCCAATAACTGAATCTACACAGAATTTCTTCTAATGGACCTCGGGAGACTGAAGGAATTGATTTACTTCAGCAAACCGCCTCATCATCACACCTTCACCCGGCCCGGACACACACCTCACTTCGTTGTCTACTCGGATCAGGGTCAGCTGTCAACACAACCCTTTGTGTATCGTTCAGAAAAAGGGTGAGTGGTCCTTAGCCACTCGGAAAAATGGAAATGATAGCCGGAAGACGCGCGCGCGCGCGCTCGCGACGAAGTGACATTTGGCGTGGAGCAAAGAAACCCAGGGACACTGAGCAAACGCCAGCCACCGCTGGCCGCTCTCAACTTTCCTCAGCTGAGCTCTCTCCATCCTCTTCCAGCCGCGTCCGCGCCTCCCTACCTGCCGCCCATCCGCTCCCGCGAGCCCCTCACAACCCCTCAGGCTCCGGGAGATGGGTCCGGGGCACCCCCCACCCCCGCCACTTCAGCCTCGGAGATCCCAGACGCGCCGCAGCCTCCCTTATTCCACTCTCTGGTTTCCTCGCTCCCGCCACAAAGGCAGCGAGGAGAGCTCGGGGTGACAGGCCTTTGGCCTCCAGGCGCGTACCGCACGAGCTGGGTCCCCTCAGAGAGCCGACGCGAGGCGGTGGGGAGAACGGGTTCGGATCTGGGCTGGCACCAGCGCCTGCCCTCGCCATACAAACAAGCTCGCGCTCACATCCCCGCTCCGCCTGCCTAAGTCCTCCTCTCCGGGAAAAGTCTGCCGCAGCGCTTCCCCGCGCAGGCAGGGTGTCCACAGCCCGCCAAAGGGCAGCTCCAGCCGGGCAGAGGCGTGAGCTCGCGCCCGGCTCGCGACCTCTCACCTCTGCCTCCCCGCGCCCGCGCCCCAGAGTCCCCGCAGCCGCTCACCTGGCCCTGGAGTGTCGCGAGGGCAGAGGACCAGGGGGTGGCCCTCGTCTCGACCGGGGCTCTTCTCCCCACCCCAAGTCCGGGTCCCAGCACTGCGCCTCCGCTCGCCGAGGCCGCCCTCCTCCGAGGTGCTAGCGCCGCCGGTGGCTGGCGTCTCTCTGGCAGGCGTGCTGGCCGCGCGCTCAGTTCCCCGGGGCGGAGCGAGGCGGCGGCCGCCGAGGCCGGAGGCGGATTCCTCAGGTGCTTGCCCCTCCCGCTTCCCCAGAACCTCCGCGGCCGAGACCCCAGCATCTCCTCCCCCGCCGGGTCTTTCGGCCTCCTGCAGCCTCGGCGCCCGCGAGTCCCCTTTAGGGCTGGCTCCCTTGCCCTCCAGAGTCGTGGGCACACAACGCCCCCTCCTAAGACGCCCCCCACTCATACAGTGGCGCCTTTGGTCCACTGTTTCATGACTCCATTTACAAACTCGCCAGCACAAATGATGGGTGTGGCCACGGAGGGGTGTGGAGGGGGGTCTTCTGAAGAGAGATTGCCCCCCAGTGCGGCTGACGCGCACAGCCGAGAAGAAAAATTGTTTTCTCGCTGATTCCGCGTTTATTGAGTGTTTTCGTCTCATTGCGCGATTGCTTTTTCTGTCAAGAGGACGGCGATTCAAAAGCTCTAAGCGTGAACTCCGCCTGGGCAATGGTGGGTCAAAAACCCTGGCCTTTTGCATGAAGGGGGTTAGTGCACAGGCAGAACGCGAACAAAACCAAACCAAGTCCTCGAGCCCGGGCCAGAGCCGACTTTTTGCACCTCTTGGAGGAGCAAGCCGGTCCCGCGCTCATGGAGGCTACCGGCTCGCCAACGGCTCCTTCCGAACTTTGCGGACCAAAAGGGATCCCCCGCCCCGAGGAGCAGCCCCTTCCAGGGGATCCTGGGCTTCGACCGGTGCTGCAGGGACAAGTGCTCTTGAGAGACGCTGCGGCCCGAGAGTGATAGATTTAGCACCACTTAGAGATGTAGCTCCATTTTTTTTTTAACTGTCATAGTTGCCAGAGATAAGAGACTAGACTCCTTCACTGGATGGCCCACACTCTGAAAGAAGCAACTCCATGCTGGGTGTGGTGGAAGAGTCTAGGTAAAGAAAAGTTGATCTATTTTTAGTATCTCTGTGGCTAGTAGAGCCCCAGATAGAGCGTGTTTTTTAAAGTGGGCACGCTGCCTCGGCGGGTTGGTTATTATTCTATTGTTACCGTATCGTTTGCCAATTGTAGTTTAAAAACAGCCTTAATTAAAATAGATCTCATATGATCTTTAATTCAGGAAATTGTGTATGTTTGTCTTGTCTCTTTTTTCTTAAGAACCAAAATGCATCCCGCCCTCTTCCCCGCCCCCCGCCGCCACTTTCGGTAGACACAGAAGGAATTGACTGGAAGGTTGGAATCTCCAGGAAATAACTGAAGACATAGTTCAGTTGTGACTAACAAAAGTAAGCGATGTATTTGTGGTTCGGATTGTCTCCTCTCACTCCTCCAATGGGAAGATGCACTCAAGTGCCTTTTTTTTTTTTTTAAGAATCAGTTTGTTCCTTGTGCGGATAAGGAGCAGAAATGGTTTCTGTTTGGTTTTACAATTGAATTCCTATTGTCCAGTCTTAAAAAAAAATACATAGAAACACTTTTATGGGTCACGAGGGCAGGAAACATGACTTTCTCAATAGCCACTGTATTCCCACAATTCTGAATTTTCCTCACAATACAGGTTTAGTAAATGAAATTGATATGGGTTTTCAGTAACTACAATATAGAAAGGTGCAGATGATTAGCAGTATAACTAAACATATGGAAAAGGAATCCAATGTCAGTTAGCAAACTCACCATAGGAACTGGCCATATAGGTGGAAACTACAGTAGAAACCTGAGATTTCAAGTTTACCTGGTGAATATAAACTAAGCTCACAACAGGTTAAAGCAGATGAGAATCTTTTGAAAATCTCAGTCTTTCACAAGGTCTGTATAGTTAGGGAGGGGGGCACTTTCCATTTTAAAGATAAGAAACCTGGGCACAATGAGTAGCCTGAAAGTATTGTAAAACCACAGTGCAGTTTTCTCTCACTTTAGTTCAAGGACTATGTGCTGAGTGCCAAGCACACTAGACTTTGTAGATGTGAAGGTAAATTTGGCACAGTTGCTCAAGGACCTTAGACTAATATTATAGGATTCTTTATTCAATCAACAAATATTCATTGAACACCTACCATGAACCAGATGGTGTAGTGGGATCTGGTAAACAAGACAAGTCCCTAACAAGGTTTAAAGTTAGTGATCTACTATATTCTGGTAGATGGAATCATTTCAATGTCTCCTTGATTAGATAATAAATTCCCTTGCCCTGAATTTAATTGTGTATATGCCTAGTGTCAACTTCATTGTTTACACATCCTTCATCACGTCCAACAGATTTCTGTGATTATCAGATTTGATAGGGTTAAGAGTAAAAACTCTGTAGTTAGACCTCACAGTTTTTAATTCTGGCCCCAAGACTTATTTATTATGTAACCTTGATAAAGTTACTTGACACTCATCTTATTGTCCCCATCTGTAGAATAACATTATAATAGTACATACCTCAAGGGGTAACTATGTGGATTAACACAATGCATCATGCCGAGCGCACTATAAAATATTAACAGCTATCATTGTCTATGAATCCTTCCTTCCATGCTTCCCCATAACAGTAGTTCCTGAGTGCTTCCCCAAAGATACCCTGTATTAGAACCCAAATTCAGTGAAAAATGTGAGGCTCACGTCAGTCAAGTTCCTTATAAATAATAGAACCTTTCCAAGTGGTTATTGTGAAGATCCTCTGACTCGTCGATAGAAAGTCTAGGATTATATTCTGCTTCTGCTTTCAAGGATGAACACCCTTTTTCATAAATTTCTTTGGCCCTTGGCTCCACACTCTGGAAAGCTCTTCCTTGTTCAGTGTCTTCCATAGCCACATTTGAAGTGGAATTGGGCGGTAAGCCCACCTTAAAGACTGAATAATTTTCACAGCCCATTTCCTGCTGGAACAAGTTTGGGGGCCTGAGAGTTCTTTTACATTTAAAGGTTTTTAAAGGCCAGGCTTGTGGCTGGTTTGGCCATATGGTTCCTTCAAACACTTAGTAGATTTCATATTTATTTGCTTCCACAGAGTTTCACATACCAAAAGTCACGCCCAAACTTCTTTCTTGGGCAAAGTTTAAAATACTTTATTCTTTTTTCTCTCAACTTAAAGTTGGAGGCTTGGTGGCTCATCCTGTGCACCATCAACCATTATTTCACTTATAAAGGGGGGTGGGGGTAGGCTACTGCTTTCCCCACTCAGCCAATTCACTGAAAGGGAAAACCAACCTCCAACTTATCACCACCATCCTCAGAGGATAAGACCCACTGTGGGTAACTGAACAGTGGCTTCTCTAATTCCAGGTGGGTGCCAGTTACCAATGCTGAATGATCTAGATCTCCACTTATAAATATGAGCAGAGTAAAAATATTACTAGACCTGATTGTGTGCCTCAATTGGTTGGGCATTATCCCACAAAGTAAAAGATCACCAGTTCAATTCCCAGTCAGGGCACATGCCTAGGTTGTGTGTTCGGTTTCCTGATGGGTGCATAGGAGAGGGAACTGACTGATGTTTCTCTTCCTCTCTTTCACCTTCCTTTCCCCTCTCTCTACAAATAAATAAATAAAATCCTTTTTTAAAAATGCCATTAATTATAAAGAAAATTCCACTATTTGAAAGAAGAGGGCAAAATTAGAGCAGATATTACTTGCTAACATGGAGTTTATGAAGAAAATGGGAGAAAAATTGTAAAAAAAAACTCCTGTTGATGCCCTGGCTGATGTGGCTCAGTTGGTTGGAGCATTGTCCAATAACCAAGGGGTTATGGCTGTGATTCTCAGTCAGGACACATACCTAGGTTGTGGGTTCGATCTCTGATCCAGGTGCATACGATCTCTGGTCTGGGCACATGTGATTCCCAGTTTGGGTTCCTAGGGAGGCAACCAATCAGTGTTTCTTTCTAGGATCACTGTTTCTCTCTCTCCCTCCCCCTGTCCCTTCATCTCTCTCTAAAAGCAATGAAAAAAAAATGTCCCCAGGTGAGGATAAAAAAAAATCTTGTTGATGTTCTTATCTTGTTGTGAAATTTAAAGAGTAAAAAGGGCAGGTTCTCATGAAAATGGAGCAATTTGAGAACCATAATGTCCCTGGAAATTAAAAACATACATGAATATTTAAGTCAAAAAGACTATCAAAGCAGTTAATAGAAAAAAGATACTGATAAAAATGGAATTAAAGAATTATAAGACCATCTCAAAGAGTTCTTTTAGAGTGTAGAGCAAAAAGATAAATAAATAGAAATTATAAAAGAAGACGTAAAAGGCCCTGGGTAGTGTAGCTCAGTGGATTGAGCGCAGGCCTGTGAAGCAAAGGATCGCAGTTTGATTCCCAGTCAGGGCACATGCCTGGGTTGCAGGCCAGTTCCCAGCAGGGGATGCACGAGAGGCAATCAGACATCGATACTTCTCTCCCTCTCTCCTTCTCTTCCCCTCTAAAGAAAAATAATAATAAGTAAATAAATAAATAAATAAATGGTAAAAGATTTTTTAAATGGATCCCAGAGACCCAATTTTTATACATTGGGCATTTTAGAAGCAAAATGGAATAGATGCTGCATAGTAATACAGTTGTAATATGCAATATTTATATTGTGGTCTACAAATATGTATTTGTATACTACAACATGTCATTGAAAGTAGTTAAAGAAGATCTAAACAAATGGAAACACACACTATGTTATGGGAGTTGAAGACAATATTGTTAAGGTGGCAACACTCCCCAAATTGATCAATAGATTCGATGTAATCCCTATTAAAGCTTCAGAAGCATTTTTTCAGAAATTAAGAAACTGATTCTATAATTTATATGGAAATGCAAAGGACTCAAGTAGTCAAAACAATCTATAAAAAGAAATAAGTCAGAAGACTATAATTCCCAATTTCAAACCTCATTACAAAGCTACAGTAATCAAAACAGTGTGGTACTGGCATAAGGACAAGCATATAGATCAATGAAATAGAATTAATAATCTAGAAATAAACCCATGCCTCTATGGTCAATTGATATTCAACAAGGCTATAAAAATAATACAGTGGGGGAAGAATAGTCTTTTCAACAAATGGTGCTGGGACACTGGATATCCACAAGCTAAAGAATGAATTTGGACATCCACCTTACAAGGGATACAAAAATTTACTCAAAATGAATCTGAGCCCTGGCTGGTGTGGCTCAGTGGATTGAGTGCCAACCAGTTCGATTCCCAGTCAGGGCACACTGGGTTGCTGGCCAGGTGCCCTGTAGAGGAAGTGTGAGATGCAACCACACATTGACGTTTCTCTCCCTTTCTCGCTCCCTTCCCTCTCTCTAAAAATCAGTCAATCAATTAATCAATCTAAAAAATGAATTTTAGATATACAGTAGTTCCCTCTTTCTGTGGAATATACTTTCCAAGACACCCCCACCTCCAGTGAATGCCTGAAACCACAGATAGTACCAAACCTGATATATACTAAGTTTTTTTTTTCCTGATATATACTATGTACATACATACTTATGATAAAATTTAATTTACGGATTAGGCACAGTAAGAAATTAACAGCAACAACTAATAAAAATAGAACAGTTAAAACAAAATACTATAATAAAAGTTATGTGAATGGCTTTGTAGTCATTATTAAGTAAAATAAGGGTTACTTGAAAACAAACACTGCGATACTGTGATGGTCCATCTGATAACTGAGATGGTTACTAAATGACTAATGGGTAGGGAGTGTATACAACTCGCAGACACTGGACAAAGGGAAGATTTACATGTCTGGAAAGATAAAGCAGACAGGAGCAAGATTTTATCACAATACTCAGAGAAGTACACAATTTAAAATTTTACAAATTATTTATTTCTGGAATTTTTCATTTAGTTTTTTCAGACTGTGGTTGACTGAAGGTAACTGAGACTGTGGAAGGTGAAACTGCAGATGGAGGGCAGCTACTGTAATATAAGAGCTGAAACTATAAAACTTATTTTATATAGTTGTTTCACACTGGGTTAGACAATGATTTCTTAATGTAACACCAAAAGTATAAGCGACAAAGGAAAAACTAGATAATTTAACTCATAAAATTAAAAACTTTTGAGCATCAAATGATAGTATCAAGAAAGTAAGAAGACAACCTGCAGTATGGGAGAAAATATTTCTAAAGCATATATCAATATTATCCAGAATATATAAAGAATTCTTACAACTTAACAATTAAGGCAAATAATCCAAATGAAAGATGAGAAAGAATTTGAATAGACATTTCTCCAGCAAAGATATGCAAATTGCCAGCAAGCACACACAAAAAAGTGCTCAACATAATTAGCCACTAGGAAAATTCAAATCAAAAGCATAATATACTACTTTACATGCATTAGAATGGCAATTAGCAAAAACAAACAAATAAAAACCCCAGAAAATGGCACAATACATACAATAAAATATCATTCAGCTTTTAAAAGGAAGGAAATTCTGATCTGGACAGGTATATGCAAAAATATGAAACTAGACCACCAACTTACATCATACACAAAAATAAAATCAAGATGGATAAAAAACTTAAATATAAGTCATGACACAGTTAAAGTCCTAGAGGAGAACAGAGGCAGAAAAATTTCAGGTATCCCACATAGCAATATTTTCATTGATATGTCCCCTAAAGCAAGAGATATAAAGGAATAATAAACAAATTGGATTACATCAAATTAAAAAGCTTCTGCATGGCTAAAGAAAACATCAGCAAAAATGGAAAGGGAACCAACCATATTGGGAAAACATATTTGCCAATGATACCTTGAATAAAGGTTTGATATCCAAAATATATAAAGAACTCACATGACTCCACACCAGGAAGACAATTTAAAAATGGGCAAATGAACTGAACAGATACTTCTCCAAGGAGGACATATAGAGGACCCATAGACATATGAAAGGATGCTCAACATCACTAACCATCAGAGTGGTGCAAATTAAAACCACAGTGAGATATCACTTCACACCTGTCAGAATGGCCATCAATAATAAACCAATGAACAAAAAGTGCTGGCGAGGTTGTGGAGAAAATAGAACCCTCATGCACTGTTGGTGGGAATACACACTGGTGCGGCCAATGTGGAATTCCTCAAAAAACTAAAAATAGAACTGCCTTCTGATCCAGTGATTCCACTGCTGGGATTATACTCTAAGAATCCTGAAACACCAATGCAAAAGAACCTGTGCACCCCAATCCTCATAGCATTATTATTTACAATAGCCAAGTGTTGGAAACAGCCTAAGTGCCTATCAGTAAATAAGTTGACCAAAAAACTACAGTACATTTACACAATGGAATACTGTGCAGCAGAAAGAAGGAACTCCTACCCTTCGTGACAGCATGGCTGGAACTAGAGAGCATTATGCTAAGTGAAATAAGCCAGGCAGTGAAAGACAAATACCATAAGATCTCACCTATAAGTGGAACGTAATCAACAAAACAAACAAAAGAGCAAAGTAGAACCAGAGACATGGAAATAAAGAACAAACTAACAATGACCAGAGGGAAGGTGGAAGAGGGATAACAGGGGAAAGAAGGGGAAGGAACATGCATAAAGAATCCATGGACAAGGACAACAGGGTGGGGATTAACTGTAGGAGCATAGAGGCAGGGGCAGGACAGGGGAGAACAATGGGGGGAAATTGGAACAACAGTAATTGAATAACAATTTAAAAAATAAATTAGTTAAAAGTAAAATAAAATAATAAAAAGGAGGGAAATTCTGACACATGCAACAGCTGCGATGAACTTTGAAAACAGTATACTAAATAAAATAAACCAGTCACAAAAAGACAAATACTATTTGATTTCACTAATATGATTTCACAGTACCTAGAGTGGTCAAATTCATAGAGACAGATAGTGGTTGATCTGGGACCAAGGTGAAGAGGTGGTGACGATGAGTTATTGTTTAATGGATATGGTTGTGAGGGTTGGGGATAAGGTTAGAGTTTCAGTTTTGGAATATGAAAAAATCCTAGAGATGAATGGTGGCGATGGATGCACAACAACGTGAATACACTCAATGCCACAGAACTGTACCCTTACAAATGGTTAAAATGGAACATTTTATGTTATGTATAGTTTACTATATTATTTTAAAGGCTCTAATTTTTTTAAAAGGCTATAATAACAAATGTTAGCAAAGACATGGAGAAATTGAACACTTATACATTGCTGGTAGGAATGTAAATGTAAAACTGTGTAGCTACTATGAACACCAGTCTGGCATTTCCTCAAAAAGTTAAAAAGAGTTATAAGATGATCTAACAATTTCATTCCTAGACATATACCGAAGATAATTTAAAACACATTCATGCAAAAACATGTACATGAATGTTCATAATAGTATTATCCATAGTAGTCAAAAAATGGACACAACCCAAATGTCCATCAACAGATAAATGAATAAACAATAGGCAGTATATCCATGCAATAGAATATTATTCTGCCCTAATAAGAAAAGAAATTCTGACACACGCTACAACATGGATGAACCTGGAAAACATTATGCTAACTTGCTTTTAAGCTCTTTAGGTTATTAATATCCTCTTTAAATGCTTGTATCTGTTTGTAGATACTTTTAGTAGAAAGATCATGAAATCTATGATTTCTTTGAGACTATACAGAAACAGTTGTTGGAATTTTTTGTTTCCTTTAATAGGTTTTCTGAGTTGTTGTTTTTTTTTACCTTTTACTTATATTTCTTTTCTCCTTTTTATTTAATACACAAACATGTTCCACAATGATATCTTTTAATCATTACTTAGCTTTGTCTGAATTTACCTTTGTTTGCTGAATAATAGTGTGGAGGAATAAGGAAACGAAAAGGAAAAAAAGATGAATTTTGGCAGTCCCAGCTGTGATTTGGATTTCTTTGCCATTAATGCACTCTCATCAAGTTTGATATATCCTTTTCCCATAGGCAAGTCTCCTTTTAATTTCTGTTATTCGAGAAGACAATGTTATGCTCAGCAAAGCTTCTATGTCACAGTCCCTTTTCCCCGTGACCTGGTTATCACTTCTCTGCTTTTTTCATCTTACATCTGACAGAGGCGAGGTTGTTAGGCTTGTATGTTCAAGGAGAGGAGATCGTTTTTCTTTTTATAATATATGTTATTGTTATGCTATTACAGTTGTCCCAATTTTCCTCCTTTGCCCCCCTCCACCTGGTATGTCACTTCCCTCCAGCCACCCCCCACCCTTAGTTCATGTCCATGAGTCATGCATATTAAGTTCTTTGGTTTCTCCATTTCCTATATTATTCTTAACATCCCTCTGTCTATTTTGTACCTACTAATTACGCTTCTTAATTCCTGCACCTTTCTCCCCATTCTCTCCCTTCCCCCTACCAGCTGATAACCCTCTAAATGATCTCCGTATCTATGACTCTATTCCTATTATGGTTATTTGCTTAGTTAGTTAGTTTGTTTTTTTAGATTCAGTTGCTGATAGTTGTGAATTTGTTGCCATTTTAATGTTCATAATTCTTATCTTCTTTTTCTTAAATAAGTCCTTTAACATTTTATGTGATAATGGCTTGGTGATGACGAACTCCTTCAGCTTTACCTTGTCTGGGAAGCACTTTATCGGCCCTTCCATTCTAAATGATAGCTCTGCTGGATAGAGTAATCTAGGTTATAGGTCCTTGCTTTTCACCATTGTAAATACTTCTTGCTAGTCCCTTCTAGCTTGCAAAATTTCTTTTGAGAAATTATCTGACAGTCTTACGGGAATTCCCCTGTAGGTAAGTAACTTCTTTTCTCTGGCTGCTTTTAAGATACTCTCTTTATCTTTAACCTTTGGCATTTTAATTATGATGTGTGTTGGTATGGTCCTCTGGGTCCAACTAGTTTCCGACTCTCTGTGCTTCCTGGACTTGTTTGTCTTTTACCAGATTAGGGAAGTTTTCTTCCTCTTCTCCTGGCATTCCAATAATTTGGATGTTGGTACATTTGGAGATGTCCTAGAGGCACCTTATACTATCCTTGTTTTTTTGAATTCCTTTTTCTTCTTGCTGTTCAGGTTGAATGCTTATTTCTTCCTTATGTTCCAAATCATTGATTTGAATCCCAGCTTCATCCCTCCACTGTTGGTTTCCTGTAGATTTTTCATTATTTCACTTGATGTAACCTTCATTTCTTCTGGGTCTTTTTTATTTTGTTGCCATACTCAATAAGTTCTTCGAGCATCTTGATCACCAATGTTTGAACCCTGCATGTGGTAGGTTGGTTATCTCTGTTTCATTTAGTTCTTTTTCTGGGGTTTGGTTCTGTTCTTTCATTTGGGCCATATTTCTTTGTCTCCTTAATTTGGCAGCCTCCTTGTTTTTGTTTCTGTGTATTAGGTAAAGCTGCTCTGATTCCCTCTCTTAGTAGTGTGATCTGTTGTGGAAAAGGCAACTGTAAATTGTGTGGGATGGAGCCTTAGGTATTTGCCAGGGTGGGGCAATGCACTTCACCACTTTGTGGCTCTGTGTGGAAGGAGGGTTCAGAGAGGGGACAATGCCACTGCCTGGCTTCTGGAGGTTTGCCTAACACCCTGTGATACTGGTGCCCTTCCAGCTGTTGCCCTGGTGTTGAATCCTGGAGTGGGGTGGGTCTGCATATGTTTTAAGTCCATGCAGACCCTTCAATTGGAGTCTCCTGAAAGCCAGCAGTTTCTTCTGCTGCCCCAGCCCCCACTGGTTTTTACAGCCAGAAGTTATGGGGATTTATCTTCCTGGCACTGGAACCCCAGTCTGTTTGGTCTGGCTTGGGGCTGGGATCACTCACTCCCAAGGTATCCCTCTGATTTTTATCCACAAGTGAATATGGGACCACCTGTTCCACTGACACCACCACCTCTCCGTGTCTCTCTGCCCCTCTCTGTGAATCTCCTCCCATCTGTATGTCTCCACACCCCCTACCCACCTGGATGTATATAGTTCTTTAAATCCTTGGTTGTTGGGCTTCTATACAGCTTGATTTTCTCACAGTTCTGGGTGTTATTTGTTCTGAGGTCTAGCTGTAATTCTTTCAGTGGTTGCACAAGGAGGCAAAGTGTGTTAACCTGTGCCTCTGTCTTAACCTCAAGTCAAGGAAAGGAGATTTGATCATATACCTTCAGGAATAAAAAAATCACAGAGGGAGGTGGTTGTGGATTAAATTATGTCCTCCCAGAATTCATTTGTTGAAATCCTAACCCCCAGTACTTGAGAATGTGACCTTATTTGGAAATAGGGTTGTTGCAGGTATAAGTAATTAAGTTTGAATGAGATCAGGCTCTAGTAGCGTAGGCCCCTAGTTCAATATGAGTAAAGATTTCATAAAAAGGAAAATTTGGACACAGACAAGCACCATGGTGGAACACCATGTGAAGATAAAGGCAGAGATTGAGGAATACACCCACAAGCCAGAAAACACCAAAAATTTCTAACTAACTACCAGAAACTAAGAGAAAGTCATGGAACAGATTTTCCCCAATATCCGTCAGAAAGAACCAACCCCAATGACACCTTGATTTGGTCTTCCAGGCTCCAGAACTGTAAGACATAAATTTCTGTTGTTTAAGCGACCCAGTTTATGGTTTGTTGTTATGGCATCTTGTGCAAGCTCATATAGAAGTTTCTTAAGAGGCTTCATATCTATGACTATCTCAAGTGTGGAATCATAGTTAAGGCTGTTAAAAATTTTAAGGAAATTTTTTTGTCCGTACATTTTTTTTTAGTGAGTTGTAATTGACATACATCTTAACACTAGTTTCAGGTGTACAATGTAATGATTCTATATTTGTGTATGTTGTGAAGTGATCACTACAATAAGTCTAGTTAACAACCATTGCTATACAGAGTTACAGAATTTTATCTTGTGATGAGAACTTTTAAGATCTATTCTCTTAGCAACTTTCAAATATGCAATACAGTATTGTTAACTACAGTCATCATGCATCTCCATGACTTATTTATCTTTTCTCTGGAAATTTGTACCTTTAGACTCCCTTCACCCATTCTGTCCAACCCTCCAATTCCCTGCCTTTAGCAATTACCAGTCTATTTTCTGTATGTATGAGCTTGGTTATTTTATTTTTCTTAGGTTTTATATATACAGTATTTGTCTTTTTCTGTTTGATTTATTTTACTTAGCATAATGCCATTAATGTCTATTCATTTTGTCACAAATGGCAAGATTACTTTCCTTTTGATGGCCTAATCATATATATATGATATATAAAACATTTAATCATATATATATATATATTAACTGTGATATATATATATATTTCACAGTTTCTCACAGTTTCTGTGATATATATATATATATAGATAGATAGATAGATAGATAGATATATCTCACAGTTTCTTTATTCATCCATTAATGGACACTTAGTTTGTATTTGTACCTTGGCTATTATAAATGATGCTATAGTGAAAATGGAGGGGTGTATATATCTTTTCAAGTTAGTGCTCTTATTTTCTTGGGATAAATACCCAGAAGTGTAATTGCTAGATCATATAGTATTTCTATTTTAAATTTTTTGAGGAATCTCCATACTGTTTTCCATAGTATCTGCACCAATTTACATTCCTACCATACCAACAGTGCACAAGCCTTCTTTTTTCTCTACATCTGCAGCAGCATTTGTTGTTTCTTATCTTTTTGATAATAGCCATTCTCACGGGTGGAGGTGATATCTCACTGTGGTTTTGATTTGCATTTCCCTGATGATCAGAGATGTTGAGTATCTTGTCACGTGCTTGTTGGTCATCTCTATGTCCTCTTTGGAGAAACGTCTATTGAAAACTCCTACCCATTTTCTAATTGGATTATTTGGTATTTTACTAATTGGATTATTTGGTATTTTACTAATCGGATTTTACTAATTGGATTATTTGGTATTTTACTATTAAGTTGTAGGAGTATTCTATATTTTGGATATTAAGAATTTCTTAACTTTGTAAGTTTTCTATGTATATTAGATTCTTTAGTGATGAATGGTAACACCATAAAATGTAAGGACCAAATTGTTTTCTTTTGTGCATTTGAACAAGAAGGAATTTATGAAAAGCATGCTTCTCTTTACAGGCACTTTTCTGGAGAAAGAAATGACAGAAGGATGCAAAGACAATGGCAACAACAACAAAAAAAGACAAGAAGGTTGTCCTTGAGGTCTGTCAAAAATAAGTAAATAGGAGGAGAGAATAGGTAGCTGCTTGGGCCTAAAGGCCTAGAAGCCTCTCTGGTTTCCCAACACCTTTAGCTTCTCTTCTCCAGAGAATCACAGCCATCTTTTAGTGGGCCTTTTATATGTCCTTTGTTTCTTCAGCCTAAATGCTCATACCTGTCCTTTGAGTACCAGAGCTGGTACCAGGGGTGAGGCAAGCAAGATCCCTAGGGTGCAAAATGTAAGGAAGCACTCACACTGCAGTGCCAACCCTGAGCTTCCACCACCCCGAGAGTGAGGGCCACCCAAAATTTGTGCCTGTTAAGAGCAACAAGGCTATTCAAACTTTAGTGCTCATCTATTCTCTCTTGATAATCCCAGTCAAAAATAATTGCTTGTCCAATGTGCTGCTAATAGCACCTTGCTCATTTTTCTATTAGTTAAAGCACCCATATCACTCTGTGTCAAAATCTGGATTCATCCTTGATTCTGCTTATTCTTTCATACCCCACATTCAATTCATCAAGAAAACTTGACTCTGCCTTAGTATGTCTAAGTCTTACCACTTCTAACTCCTGCACTGTTACCACCTTATTTTGAGATGCTGGACAATGTCAGTAGCCTTCCAGTTTCCATGCATAGCCTCCCCTCACCCCCACACTCTGCCCCACCACACCCCGACTTGTGCCCCAGTCTATACTCCATAAAATAATCAAGGCTATCACCTTTCAAAATTTGAGATTTGTCACATCAGTCTTCTACCAAAAACCTCAGCTGGCTCTCCTGTGTTACTCAGAATAGAAGTCAGTCTCCTTGGTAGGACCAAGCCCTAAATGATCCTATGTGAGTCCAGCCTATCTCTTCTACCTTATTTCCTACCATATTCTTTCAATCTCTCTTAGCTCCAATTGCATTCTCCAGTTTACACTCATTCCCCTCCCTAGCGTTCCTTCAAGCCCACTCCTGCCTCAGGATGTTTTCCATTCCAGTAGACTCTACCCAGACATCTGTTCACTCAGAAAGCAACACACTTTACTTCTTAAACTTTTTTCAGTTCTCTGCTTAAACAGCACTTTCTCAGAGAGGCTATCTAAAAGAGCACCCTCAGGGACTCTGTATGCAGCACGCGGGCGCCTTTCTCCACCCCTTCCCCCAGGCACTCTTCCTCCTCTCTCTTTCCTAAGCTCCAAGGGCTCTTCCTTTGCCTCTTTTAACTTGTTTCTGGAGCCCATTTCTTCTACAGCTCACTTCTACATCTGTGAGTTTCTAAATAAACTTTCTCTTATAAAAATATATAAATCATAAAAACAAAAAACATTCTCATCACTGGTTTACAGTGCTTTTTTTAAAGGAATTTATTACTCTCTATATTGTATTATTCATTCATTTGTGTATTATCTGTCTTCTCCACTAGAATGTGTGCTATGTGGGGCAAGATCTTTTATCTTTCTTTCCGCACTTTATCTTCAGCACCTGGAACTATGACTGGCATAGAGAAGGAGCAAAATAAATATTCAGCAGATACATGGATAGATGAGTTCTACTAAGTTTTATAGCTCTTATACACTATTGTTTTACCCACAAGTCTTCATAGTAACTGTCAAGATTTTACTGCTCTGTATTCTCAAGGTATCTAGCCTGGTGCTTTGCAGTTCCTACATATTCAGTTAATGTTTGTTAAATTGAATCAAATCTACCTTTTTCTAACTTTTTCTCCCTCACTGTTGTCCACCACCCTTATTTCTACAAGATTAAACCAGTTAAAACCAGGTCTGATCAAGTCTCTCCTTTACTGAAAATCCTCTTTTTTTTTACTGAATTTTTCATGAAACTATTATTTTGGAAAATCTTCTATTTATGAAATACAGATAGATTTGCATACATGCCATTTAATTCTCATAATTACCCTATACAACAAGTAATGCTCTCTTCACTTGACAGAGGAGGAAACAGCCTTAGAGACATTTAATACTTTTTCCAGGTTCAGTTACCTAATAATTGTCTGATCTGTCTGATTCTTTTTTTTTAAGATTTTATTTATTTTGTAGAAAGAGAGGAAGGGAGGGAGAAAGAGAGGGAGAGAAACATCAACGTGTGGTTGTCTCTCGTACATCCCCAACAAGGGACCTGGCCCACAACTGAGGTATGTGTCCTAACAGGGAATTGAACCGCCAGCCCTTTGGTTCCCAGGCCAGCATTCAATCCACTGAGCCACACCAGCTACAGCTGATCTATCTGATTCTAAGAATTCAGTATTTATACTACGCTTTGCAACTCTGCCTATGCTTCAAAATTTTTATAATAAAACCTTAGAAAAAATTATTTAATAAACATGATATTTATAGTAATATATTTTAAAAGCATGAGAAATTTGTATATAAAAATTAGAACAGATATATAAAAAGAGACTCTGTCCTCCCCCCCAAAAAAGGATATTTATTAAATTATTAATAGTAGCTGTATTTGGATAACATTATATGGGTAATTTTTCCCTTTTTGTACTTTTTAGCATTTTACAAATGTTTAAACAGCATGATATCCACTTCAAATAAAAAAGTAAAGTTTTTTAAAAAGTAAAAATGCATAGTAAGTTGCACTCTACAATTCTATATTAAAATTAGTAGGATTCATGAGAGAGAATGGAAATTAACAAATAGCAGCAGGCAGATTAGATGGAGAATTGGCCCTAAGACTGCTACCCTGCTTTGATAGGTATTGCCTGAACTACTTATAGAACCTCCTCTCTTTTACCAAAAAATTCCTGTTATTAAAATATGCCTATTTTCTTTTTTTTCTTGATGATCAAAAAGGCATTTCTAACAAGACTCTTCACATCCCTCTAGGTCCTATTGCGTAGAGCTGACCTCTATCTATGGAGCCTTTGACAGCAACCATTCACTATCATCCACTTTGTGTGTTAGTGGAGGCCTCCAAGTCATGTGGAGTTGAAGATTTAGTAAATACGTCTTGGGGCTTCTGTAACAATATTCCTGGAATTCTGGCTCCCAACTGTTAAAATAAATAAATTCTCTACACCAGGATGCCAGAATGGAACTGGGCTTTGGAGCTAAGGTCAAGGGTAGGGTCAATCAGCAGGGGTCTTACAAAATCTCAGAGGCTGTGACATCTCAGTGCAGGGTAAGGTTTTTCTAATGTAAAAGTGAGTGCAGATTCTTGAAACAAACAAACAAATGTGACTTGGCTTTTTTTTCCTCTCCTTTTAGTAAAAATTTTTCCAGTAGTTATCAGATGGCAAAATCATAATTAAATAAAGCTCCATATCTTATTTAATAAAAAGTAACTTGCTCCAGATCTTATTTAATAAAAAGTAACTTTTCTTAAACTTAACTATTATTTTAACCAAATAGTTCTTCACTATATATCAAATAGAACCAATTTAATGGTTCTATTGTGCTTAAGATAAACTTAAGCACAAAAATTGCCTTTAAAGCAGTATCTTTAAAGAAAACACTAAATAATCAAGAAACTATAAAATTAACACCAAAAGAAAAAGTATTGTTCTCAAATCAAGTACTTGGCACCATTTCAGTGCATTAATATAATACAGATTTAGTCATAACTGCAATTTGGTTTGGGTTACCTGAGGGCGAAAAATTAACATGTTCTTTTAAGTTTGCAATGTATAAAAATCATATTGTTCTTATAAATTCTCAGTGAAATTAGCACTAACAAAATAATTAGGTTTCATATAGATCTACAAGTATGCATTTCAGGTGCAAATGTAGAATTACGGCATTTTTTAGCCAGAAAAGGCATTCTTATTTCCTGAAATTTAGTTTTCAGAATATAGTCCTACATGGTGTTTCATTAAAAAGGTATTCCATAGTCAAATAAGTTTTGGAAACGGTATATGTTTTACCATCATCTTGAAATGCGTACTTCAAATAATCATGTTAAAGTATGAAAGAATTCTATGATAAGAACCCATTATAACTTGTTTAACCCAAAGTTTCTGAAACTTACAGGATCATGATGCCCTTTTTTGCATAATATCCATTAACATTTTGCAGAACCTCTTTGGGGAACACTGCTCTAGACCAATCCTCTCATTTTTACAGGAAGTGAGGGCCTAGCGGTAAACCGATTTGCTTAAGGAAACACTCTTTATTTACTTAGATGGACTCATAGGCAGGTAAGCTACATAGTATTTTTATTTAAAAATCAACTTCAATTATTTCTTCCTATTGAAACTTTGCTTTGAGCTATCAATGATTGTAGGCAAAAACAATCTAAACTTGTTTTGGATTCTGCAGCTAGACTCTTGGTGAAAAATACTACATACTCCTTCTTCCCTGACTCTTAAATTGGTTTATTAAATCAAGTAACTAGGCATCTGATATAAATTAAATTATTTAGATTAATGACCTAGCTATGAAAATATAAGTATAAACAGGTTTTTCAAGGTTTATTACGGTTTCCATTACCCTAAAAATTCTTCCCTGAAAACTCCCATTCACAGTGATTTTGCCCTTTTCTGATCCACATGTAATCAAATTCTGTCATCTATTCTTACTTACCTGCCCTGCATATCTTATCTCCCTAAACAGACTGCAAGCTCCTAGACTGCTAGAAATGATTCTTACTCTTGTTTTGAGTCACCTTAGACACAGGAGAGAGTCTTAAGAAATACTTCTGAATGACTCACAAATGACTAGTCCAGTGGCTCTTCTGACACTCAGTTAAATTGCCTTTCTCAGAAGAAAACTGATCTCAGAGTAAAAGTAGTCCTAATTGTGTTTTAGCCTGTTGTATGACAAGACCTCAGAGATGTTGTAAAGAAATAAAAAGAAACTTCTTATCCCTCCCTGTCAATGATGATCCAGGCCAACTTTGGTTAGGAGACAAACACTGGACTAAAAAGGTTTAAACAAACCTGGTATCCACAAAGTGGAACATTTTCCTGTTCCTAGGAATGACAACTTTTGTTATATATACATCTTGGATTGATATGGACCAATATTGTCAGGTCAACTCATTTTGTTTTTGCCCACGAACAAATCAATGTGTGTTCCTTATGTCGGTACGGTATTCTCTGCACTGCTATAGACACTGCGGGGTTATAGAAGATGTCTGAAGGTGTGCAAGTTCCCCCATTCAAGGGATTTACAATCTAAATTAAAGATAAGAGTAGCATTGAAAACAACTGTGAACAATACAAGGTGATATATATGATCCAGTGCTAACTTGAGGGCCTTGGACTTCAACTGCAACAGAAATTTGATGAAGGAGAAAAGTACTGGGAGTTTTAGTCATAAGAAAAGATTTCATGAAGAAAATGGAACAGGAGATAAACATTAAAGAGGGACAAGATTTGAGGCCAAAGAGGTAGGCTGTCCATTTAGAGTTTCAGGCAACATCATTTTGTTACTTCTTTGAGATGCCCCAATTCTTGAATGCTGTAAGGCATAACATATATGAGGTCTGTCCAGAAAGTATCCAGCCATGTACTATGAAAAATAGAGACATTGATTGAATAAAATACAAGATACAAGAAACATTGTACATAGGACAATGACGTCTCAGTCCCCTTCAAAGTAGGCACCTTGGGACCTAACACAGTTCTCCCAGTTGCCATCAGCTACCCCGTCATATTTTCCTGAATCTCATTGATGGCCTGAAATCTCTTCCCTTTCAAAGGAAAACTGATTTGGGAAAAGCCAGAAGTCACAGGGCACCAAATCTGGGCTGTAGCAGGCCTGAGTCACCTGGGTGACTAGATGTTTCACAAAAAAATTCTGCGAGAGATGTGATGCAGCAGCAGGCATGTCATCTGATGAAGCTGCCAATCACCAGTTGCCCATAGCTGCAGCCTTCCAAATCATCCAAATAGTTTCCATGGAGGAATGCTCAAACTTAACACAAAATTTGATGCAGATTCATTGCTTTACTGGCTCAGTCATTTTGAATGCAATAGCCACTTGGTACACATGCTCAATCAAAAGTGTCTATCACCCCCATCACTTTGGGGGTGGTAGACACTTTTGAAGTCATCATTGTTCATCATTGTTCACTCATGTGCATTCCAGTCCACTCTCCTTGGCTGCCATGTTGCATTGATGTCAAGCAAACCATTCTTGTTATATTAACAATGGCCGGACTTCTTCCGGACAGACCTCGTATAAGGCATAACACACTTTAAATCACAGGGCTATTATGTTTTTTAAAAATTACCTTTAACAGAGAATAAGAAGCATAATTGGTAGGCATAAAATAGGTGGGGAGAGGTTAAGAATGATATAGGAAACGGAGAAGTCAAACAACTTATATGTACAACCCATGAACATGAACTAAGTGGGGGGAGTGCTGGAGGGTTGGAGAGTGCAGGGCAGAGGGGGGTTAAAGGGGGAAAAATTGAGAAAATTCTAATAGCATGATCAATAAAATATACTTTAAAAAGTAAAAAAATTAATTTTAAAAATTACCTTTAATATAATTTTATTTAAGTAGTCTATTTTTTGACTACTAAATTTGCTCAGTTTTCCATTTCCCAGTTGTGAGGGTCACACCAATGATTTGGCTTATTATCTTTAAAGTTGTTTGTTACATGCATATAGTTTATGAACAAATAAAAAAATGGTCACAGCCCTGGCTAGTGTAGCTTAGTGGATTGAGCGCGGGCTGCGAATCCAAGGGTCCCCAGTTCGATTCCCAGTCAGGGCACATGCCTGGGTTGTGGGCCAGGTCCCCAGTGGACAGCACATGAGAGTCAACCACACACTGATTAAAAAAAAATGGCCACGATGTGCTAGGTGTTTTATTGGGCCCATCTGTGGTGTCACAATGGCAAAATTGTATTCTTTTTATGGCTCAGTAATATTCCATCTATCCATGGACACTTAGGTTCCTTCCATAACTTGGCTATTGTAAATAATGCTGCAATAAACATGGAGTGCATATATATTTTTGAATTAATATTGTTGTTTTCTTCAGATAAACACCCAGATGTTGAATAGTCATATGATAGTTCTATTTTTAACTTTCTGAAGAAACTCCATACTGTTTTCTACTGTAGTTGCACAATGTATGATGGTTTCCTTTTTTCCACACCCTCACCAACACTCGTTATTTATTGACTTTTTGATAACATAACATCCTTGTTGACAAGTGTAAGGTGATATCTCATTGTGGTTTTGATTAGCATTCCCTGATGATTAGTGATGTTAAGCATTTTTTTCTTATGTCTGTGGCCATCTGTATGTCTTTTGAGAAACATCTATTTAGGTCCTCTGCCCATTTTTTTAATCGCATCTTTTTTTTGGTGGTGGTGTTGAGTTGCATCAGTTTTTTATATATTTTGTCTATTAATCTCTTATTGGATATATCATTTGCAAATATCTTCTCCCATTAAGTAGATTGTCTTTTTGTTTTGTTGATGGTTTCCCTCACTGTGCAAAAGCTTTTTAGTTCAATCCCATTTGTTCATTTTTGCTATTGTTGCCCTTGCCCAGGGAGACATATCCAAAAAACTATTGTTAAGACTGATGTCAAAGAATTACTGCCTATGTTTTCTTCTGGGAGTTTTATGATTCCAGGTCTTACATTTAAGTCTTTAATCCATTTTGAGTTTATTTTCATATATGATATAAGAAAGTGGCCCAGTTTCTTTTTTTTTTCATATATCTATTCAGATTTCCCAACACTGTTTATTGAAGAGAATGTCATGTGTGTTCCTGCCCCCTTTGTCATAGATTAACTGACCGTATAAGTGTGGGTTTATTTCTGGGGTCTATATTCTGTTTCATTGATCTATGTGGCTGTTTTTATGCTGTTTTGATTACTATAGTTTTGTACCTATATTTTCCTTTGATGATACATAACATAATTGTAATGGTATTGTTCTTTGTATGTCTGTATTCACCAACACATTTAAACTTGACACACATCTTGATTACCTATGCAACATTTTATCCTCAACACTCCATAAAACACCTAGCACATAGTGACTGCTTTTTTTATTTGTTCATAAACTATATGCATATAGCAAATAACTTTAAAGCTAATAAGCCAAACTATTGGTCTGACCCTGACAACTGGGAAATGGAAAATTGAGCAAATTTAGTGGTAAAAAAATAGACCAGTGATCTTTGAAATCTTAACTATAGCAAAACTGGCCTCTGAAGTCCAGACTACCAACTTCTTATTTGCAACAGCTAGAACCACACCTGAACATATCACCTTCTCCTCAGAGGCATCCTGGAATGTGGAGATTAAAGAAGTTTAGGAGAATATGTCTAGGGCCAAGGCCACATGTGTGTTCCCTTCTATACTGCAGTTTGCTCTCCAAATTTCTGATTAAACCTGTAGGGATCGGTTTGCAAAGTGCAAAACCTCCCTAAGCTTAGAAAATAAGAAGTTACAGAATGTTCCAGGAAGTAGAACATAATGGCAGGACTAGTTTAGTTGCTCAACTGAAAATTTTTGTTATAACCCAAGCCTCAGAGCACAGACTGTCCACGAGCCCAGCATGTTGATCTAAACCAATCATATAATTGTCCATGCGCCGATCATGCATACGACTAACCAATAGCTAACTGCCACATTTGCTTCTGTAAAACACTTGCTTGCTCGCTCTCATAAAAGACCCTTAGTTGTAAACATTGGCGCGGCTCTCATTTGCAGCTCTAAGGAGCACTGTGTCTCCGGACACGTTCGGAGAGTTCGCCCCTGCGCAGGTAAAACTTTGGCCAATAAAGTAACATCTTTAAAACCCTGAAAGTCTCCGACATTTGTTCTCGCGATTGGTGGATGCTACAAAACCCAATCTCAAGTCATAGAGGTAGATAAATAGTTTATCTAAACCATAAAATGAAGCATAGTCACTGGTGGAAAATCCCAAATTCAATATTTAGTTGTGTGAAAAAAACAAAACAACAAAACACCTTAGTTTTAAGGAGAAGAGAATATTTCAAACAAAGTCCATTTATTGGTAAAAATGACAAATTCAATTTTTTATCTTTATTACAGCACAACATATGTTTCAAGTGGACAAAAAATCAGTATTATTTACAGTATCTTAAGGTAAATTTCCTTTGAATGGGAGCTTCTTTTCCAGTACTTTGAGGTCTACAAGATATATCTAGGAAATTTACTACTGTGGAAAATGAAGACTGCTTAAATTGAAGGAGTAGGGGGAGCACCTGTGGTTTTTCTTTTTTGATTAACTGCTGTGACTGTGTCCTTTAGGTGGCTGAATGGTTTCATATTTGTTTACATCAATGGGCACAAAAGCTTCTGCAGGACAACTTTGATGCTGTATAAATTCTGCCATTTTGCTAGCACTGATATAACTCTTGAGTCCACTACTCCATTAGAACTATTAACTTCATATTAACTTTTGTTGCCAATCTTACAAAAGAGGGTACTTGTGGGCATTTAGGTCCACATTCTATTTTAAGACTGCATATTCAGTGTTCATAAATTGTCTGAGCCTGTGGTGGCTGCCATCTTGTGTCACTATAGCTGGAAGACAGGTCTTAATCCCTTTCACTGATTTGTTTTTGCATACTATTGAAACTCTATTAAAAGAATAACAAAGGGATTATTTTTCTAAAGACAGAAATCCATAGGGACATAAAAGGCCAGAGGGGAGATAATAGGAACAAAACTTTGGAAGCTGAAAAGAGATGGCTGTATGGCAACTAATCTAGCATATCCGAGAAACATAATTCCTAAACTGGCACTGGGGAAAGCCTAGAAGCAACTCAATTTACAAGGACCTTCCAAAAGACTTGGGAATTGGTGACATCAGGTACAGGAGAAAGTTGGGGCCCAAAATAGGAGGCTAAGTTGAAACTGTGAAGCAGTTAAATTCCTAGATCTCCTCCTCAATTCTGCATATCTGGATAATGGTGTTTTCTCACCTGGCAAAATAATAGAGGTTTGTTCTTTGAAGAGGGTGATTATAGAGTCTCAGGCCTTGGGCACACCAGGCGCAGCTATGGTGGGGGTATTATTCTAAAGACAGAGGTATTAAGTGAACATTGGTAAGTTGTATATTTAATCCTACAAGCCCTCTTTCCCCATTAAGCTTACAGAACACTAGCATCTGGACATTACTCTCTAGGAAAGTGATTGGAAGATACTCTCTGAGGAAAGCTAATCACTCCAAGAAGAAAGACCTAAGCATACTGATGGCAAGATTCCTCAATGATTGACCTAGACAGATCATTCTATAGTAAAGCCCTATTCATGTCCTCAGAGACTTATATAAGCTTCTTAGTGCTCTTCTCTGAAATATGAACTCATAAATAAGAACCACTATACACTGGAAAAGTCTCAGATAAAAGATAAAAACCAAAACAAATAAACACAGAAAGAAATTTGGAGAAAACACAGCTATATAGAGAAATGAAAATGTCAAGGAATTATGTTCAGAGAAATAAGAGATGATAGTAAATATATATATATATATATATATATATATATATATATATATATTAAAGGATGCTTAAAGAAAGCTCTTGGAAATTAAAAAGTGATGATATAAATAGAAATATTGGAAAATAAAATTTATAAAATCTTCCACATCGTAGACCAAAAAGGCAGAAATGGAAAATTTGAAAGAAAAGTTAGGAAAATTAGAGGACGAATCCTATATATCCAACATACAACCTAATAGGAGTCCCAGAAAGAGAACAAAGAAAATCATCAAAGAAATAATTTAAAACAAATTCTATAAATAAAGGGTATAGTTTTTTTAATTAAAAAGTCCCAGCATTGTGAATAAAAATACTCACTGTAAAGCATATTATCATGAAATTTATTAGGACTTCTGGCCAAGATGGAGGCATAGGTAGACATACTGTGCCTCCTCGCACAACCAAAATAAGGACAACAAAAATTTAGAAACAAAATAACAACCAGTACTGACAGGAAATTGAAATGTATGGAAGTCCAACAACTAAGGACTTAAAGTAGACACATTCATCCAGACCGGTAGGACAGGGGAGTCTGGCGGCTGGGTGGAAAGGGGTCGTGGCACACACACACAAAAAAAAGCAGTGGCTGGCAGACCCAGCGAGGCAGCGGATTGTGGAGGGGCTTGGTGTGCAAGGTGGCTTGTGGAACGAGGTGGTCCCACATTCACACACAGATAAACCAAAAGAAACTGGGGAGCGAGACAGATCACGCAACCCAGGGTTCCAGCATGGGGAAATAAAGCTTCAAAACACCAAGTGAAAACACCTGTGGGGGTTGAGGTGCTGGGAGAGACTCCTAGCCTCACAGGAGAGTTCACTGGAGAGATCTATAGGGTCCTAGAATGTACACAAACCCACCCACCCAGGGAATCGGCACCAAAAGGGACCAATTTGATTGTGCGTAGTGGGGGAAGTGACTAAAAACCGGCGGAGAGTCGAGCAAGTGCCACTGTTCCCTCTCAGACCCTGTCCCCACATACAGCATCACAACACAGTGAGGTGGGTTGCCCCGCCCTAGCAAATACCTAAGGCTCCGCCCCTTGCTACATAACAGGTGCGACAAGACAAAAAAAAAATGGCCCAAATGGAAGAATAGATCAAAGCTCCAGAGCAAATACAACTAAGTGACGAAGAGATAGCCAACCTATCAGATGCACGGTTCAAAGCACTGATGATCAGGATGCTCACAGAATTAGTTGAATTTGGTCGCAAATTATATGAAAAAATGAAGTCTATGCTAAGTGAAATAAAGGAAAATGTACAGACAACCAATAGTGATGGGAAGGTAACTGGGGCTCAAATCAATGGAGTGGAGCAGAAGGAAGAAACAAACAACCAAACAGAAAAGAATGAAGAAACAAAAATTCAAAAAAAAAAGACGAGAGGCTTAGAAACCTCCAGGACATCTTTAAATGTTCCAACATATGAATTATAGGGGTACCCAAAGGAGAAGAGGAAGAGCAACAAGTGGAAAACTTATTTGAACAAATAATAAAGGAGAACTTCCCCAATCTGGAAAAGGAAATAGACTTCCAGGAAGTCTTGGAAGCTCAGAGAGTCCCAAAGAAGGTGGACCCAAGGAGGAACACACCAAGGCACATCATAATTACATTACCCAGAATTAAAATGAAGGAGAGAATCCTAGAAGCAGGAAGAGACAAGGAGACGGTTACCTACAAAGGAGTTCCCATCAGACTGTCAGCTGATTTCTCAAAAGAGACCTTACAGGCAAGAAGGGACTGGAAAGAAGTATTCCAAGTCATGAAAGGCAAGGACCTACATACATCCAACATTGCTCTACCCAGCAAAGCTTTCATTTAGAATGGAAGGGCAAATAGTGTGTTCCTCAGATAAGGTCAAGTTAAAGGAGTTCATCATCACCAAGCCCTTATTATAGGAAATGTTAAAGGGATTTATCTAAGAAAAAGAAGATAAAAAACATGTACAGTAAAATGACAGCAAACTCACAATTATTAACAACCACGCATAAAACAAAAACAGAAACAAACCAAGCAAACAACTAGAACAGGAACAGAACCACAGAAATGGAGATCTCATGGAGGGTTAGCAACAGGGGAGTGGGAGGAGGAGAGAGGGGAAAAAGGCACAGAGAATAAGTAGCATAGATGGCAGGTAGAAAATAGACAGGGGGAGGGTAAGAGTAGTATGGGAAATGTAGAAGCTAAAGAACATAAGTATGACACATGGACGTGAACTAAAAGGGGGAATGTGGGTGGGAGGAGGTGTGCAGGGTGAAGGGGAGTGAAGCAGGGAAAACAGGACAACTGTAATAGCATATCGATAAAATATATTTTAAAAAGAAATTTATTAAAATTAGGGGTAAAGAGAATTCTACAAGCTATTAGAAACACAAAACAGGTCGCATGAAAAGGATCAAAAAGTAGATTTAAACTTCTCAAAAGCAATACTAAAATCTCCAAGACAATGGAGAAATGGCTTCAAATTTTTGAAAGAAAATTATTTTTAAGTGATAATCTAGACCCAGGTAAATATCAGTCAAATGGGAAAATCAAATAAAGATATTTTTACTTATGCAAGGTCTCAAAGATACACCTTCCATGAATATTTTTTCTTAGAAAACTCTACTAGAGAATATACTTCATTAAAACATAGAGGTAACCACAAACAAGCAAGATATAAGCTACAGGAAACAAAGGATCCAATACAATAGAAAAGCCAACAGAATCCTCGGAATGATGATGAAAAAATATTCCAAGATAATGGCTATCTATTGAGAATAGATGGTGATTGGTCCAAATTTTAACAAGCCAGAAAGCCGAGAGAGGTTTTCTTAGGAAGATTAAATTGATGGAATGCCTGATCATGTAAATGTGTTAAGAAATTTAAACTATTAGTAAAATCTTTGGGGTTGAATTAGTGAAAATATATAGAAAACAGAGCAAATAAAAGAAACTATACAATGACTAATCCTAAAGAAACTAAAGAGTCTTACAGAACAGAAAAAGTAATAATAGCTTCCTACATACCTCTACTGTGAATAGTATTTGCATAATATATGTTTATTATATATGTATGCTTAATATGGATCTAACCAAACTTACAATATAACTATATTGGGAGGATAGGGGGATGGGAAAAATCTAAATATGTTGTGGGAATATCGGAGCAGGGAGATAGAGAGCTAAGCTCTTTTCCTTCATAATGAGTTCCATTCATAATGTCTAAAATTGAAAAATCATAAAATGGCAGGATAAATGTATGAGATAACTGGAGACAGCAAAATTATTAGATAAGAGGGGAAGTAATGAGGGGGTCACTACTTTTCCTAATAAGCCTTATGGAACTCTTTGGATCTTTAAACTATATACAAGTAAATCCTAACAAAAGTAAAAGCAAAGTTTATACTGGTGCTTTGGGGGATTAACAAATAAACAATATCTGGTCTCTCAAATTCTTTACTGTCAAGTTGGGGGAAGAGAGGTATTCAACTATCATGTATGAGACTAAACGTGATATGTGCTCTAAAAGGTTAAAACAGAAAACTCGGGGAACCCTGAAGGGAGAAAAAGTACAGGCTTTAGAGATCAATAATTTTTCCATAAAGGTTTTATTTTAGGTCTGGAAGAAAATGAGGGATTTTAGCAGGTAGAGACTAACCTACCTGGTGGCGAGCCTCCCAGGTAAAGGGATTCTGTGAGTAGGGCACACAGAGCAGAAAAGCTGTGATCCTGTCCAGGGAGGAAAACATAATCTGATTTGGTGCAGTGTGCAGTGTGCAGTGAAAGCAGGATAGGCTGAGAAAGTAGGCTGTGGAGGGAAGTTGTGGACAGATTTTTGGATGACCTTGAATACCCCATGAAAGCTTTTGGAAGGCAATGGGAAATGAAGTTCTTTGAGCAGAGAATTGATTTGATCTGAGCTGTAATTTAAGAAGATTATCTGGCAGCAATGCATGGGTTACATGGCAAAGAGGAAAAAAAAAATGACAAGGAAATAAGGAGGAACCCAATTCAATAACCCAGGGTGGAGGTAGGAAGGTCTGGACTTAAACAGGATTTGTGGAAATTGAAAGGCAACCATGGATATGAGATATTTCAGAAACAACAGTTAAGCCTGCTTTTTTAAAAATTATATGCTTTTGCATTTTTTCTGTTGGAAATTCTTTATAAGAACTGTGGCTGGCTTTAACTGGCTGATGTAGGCATACCAGGAGCCAAATAATTGTGGTGATTTGTATTTTTAAAAAAGCCAACTAGTTAATGAGCTTTAGAACATTCTGATCTTGGTACAAATGCCTGATGTGCTCATGTTCTCCAACGTTACATTTCATTTCAGTTGTTTTTTTAATGAGTAGTTGTTATACCATTGATTAAGGACTTCAAAAATAATTTAATTATGCTTTACTTTTCATCATCTCATCATTCTTGTGAGCCAAAATTATTTTAAAATAAATTAAGAAATAATAATGAATTGGCAAATCTATTATGTTTTTACTATAACTAGTCACACTGACTTTAGTCTCTTAATATTCCCAATCTACCCATCATTCACATTTTCAGATAAATGTTCCTGTTTCATATTCAATCACCCATTCAAATTTGTATAGTGGTCCCCTAATGCTTGTCCTCAACACTGCAAATTTTCTGCTGGACATTCAAGGCCTCCAAAGTGAGGTCCCAACTTTACTTTCAGTGATCTCTAACACTACACTTCCTCTCCAATTTAGCTGATGTCTTTATTATCCCCTATTCTCAACATGCACTTTTGCTCAGTATTTTGCTTTCAGGCTTCTTCCTAGAATTCCCTCCTTTGACCTTTTTTCTTATTCGAATTCCTACCTACCCTTTAAGGCTGACTCACCATCTGCCTTCTCCATTACCTCCTCTCCCAGGTACTTCAGAGAAAGTTGATCTCTGTGTTTGCTAAAGTTACATAGCATTTAGTGTCTGCACCATATAATTTGGCATTTAATTATCTGCTTCATTTTTATATGTTCTGGCTTGTGTCTCCTTTCCAAATCAGGCTATTATTTCCTTGAGAACAGGTTAAATGTGTCATGTACTCCTGATTCTACTTTTACTCTCAGCATTAGTTAGAATTATTTTGGTCACAGTGACAGAAATCCAGTTCAAATTAGCTTAAAGAAGGGAATTATTTTACTTATTGTAAAGAGTCCGTGGATAGAGTGGGATTTAGAAGCATATTGAACCTACATGCTTAATGTCATCACAAACGTCATCAGTCTCTCTTCATTGTTTGGCTCTGACTTCATCTGACAGAATGAATGCAGGCAAAGTATGAGTATTAGCAAATGGGGCCAGTAGCAACTTGGACACTTACATCAATAATTGAGTGAATTCAGCAAGAAGGGTGCATAGTTTTCTATACTGTTCTAGAAAAAGGCCCTAGGCTGACTCTCATTGGCCTGGAGTGTCATATACTTACTCCTGAACCAAGCACAGACACTTTTTTAAAATTTATTTTATTTTTAAATTTTATTTTTCAATTACAGTTTGTATTCAATATTATTTGGTATTAGGTTTTGGTGTGCAGCATAATGGTTAGACACTCATGTAATTTACCCTATATTTCAAGTACCCACCTGGCACCATACACAGTTATTACCATATTATCAACTATATTCCCTACACTGTACTTTATATCCCCAGGACTATTGTGTGACTGCCAATTTGTAGTTCTTCCTCCTTTCACTTTTTTCACCAATTATCCAAACCCTTCACCTTTGGCAACCATCAGTCTGATCTCTGTATCTATAAATCTGTTTCTATTTTCTTTGTTTATTTTGCTCTTTAGATTTCGCATATAAGTGAAATCATATGTCTTTCTCTGTATGACTTACTTTACTTAGCATAATACCTTTTAGGTTCACCCATGTTGTTGCAAACGGTAAGATTTCACCCCTTTATAACCAACTAATATTCTACTGTATATATGTACCACCGCTTTTTTATCCACTTGTCTATTGATAGGCACTTGGGTTGCTTCCATATCTTGGCTATTGTAAATAACACCCCAATGAACATAGCAGTGCATATAGTCTTTTGAATTTGTGTTTTGGGTTTCTTCAGATATGTACCCAGAAGTGGAATCGCTGGGTCATAAGGCAGTTCCATTATTAATTATTTGAGGAACCTCCATACTGTTTACCATAGTGGCTGCATCAGTCTGCATTCTCATCAATAGTGCCTGAGGGTTCCCTTTCTTCTACTTCCTGCTGACACTTGTTATTTATTGATTTACCGATGTAGCTGTTCTGACAAGTGTAAGGTGGTATCTCATTGTGGTTTTAATGTGCATTTCTCTGATGATTAGTGAGGTTGAACATCTTTTCAATGTCTATTGGCCATCTGTATGTCCTCTTTGGAGAAGCAGATATTCAGGTCCTCTGTCCATTTTTTAAATTGCATTGTTTTGTTTTGTTTTGATGTTCAGTTGTATGAGTTCTTTGTAAATTTTGGATATAAACCTCTTATCAGATGTATCATTAGCAAATATCTTCATCTATTAAGTAGGTTGTCTTTTCCTTTTCTCCATAGTTTCCTTTTCTGTGCAAAAACTTTTTAGGTTGATGTAGTCCTGTTCATTTATATTTTGTGCCCTTGCCCAAGGAGATATATCAGAAAAAAATATTGCTATGAAAAATGTCTGAGCCCTGGCTGGTGTGGCTCACTTAGTTAGGTATTGTCCCACAAACTGAAAGGTCACAGGTTCGATTCCCAATCAGGGCATGTGCCTAAGCTGCAGGTTCAGTCCCACTGGGGGTGCATTCAAAAAGAAACCAGTCAATGTTTTCACATCAACATTTCTCTCTCTCCCTTCCTTCCCCAATCAGCATATTCTTGGGTGAGGATTAAAAAAAATGTCTGACAAATACCATATGATCTCACCTTTAAGTGGAACCTAATCAACAAAATCAAACAAGCAAGCAAAATATAATCAGAGACATTGAAATTAAGAACAATCTGACAGTAACCAGAGGAAAGGTGGGAGGGGATAAAGTGGGGGAGGGGGAAGGGTTTTCAGGAACAACTATAAAGGACACTTGGACAAAACCAAGGTGGGGAGTGGAAGCAGGGGAGGGAGGTGGGGATGGCTGGAGTTGGGGGGAGTAGTGGGGGAGGGGTGAATGCAGTCAACTAAACTTGAACAAAAATAAAATAATTTTTAAGGAAATGTCTGAGAGTTTACTGCCTACATTTTCTTCCAGGAGTTTTATGGTCTCATATCTTCCATTTAAGCTATTAATACACTTTGTATTTATTCTTGTGTGTGGTGTAAGAAGGTGGTCTACTTTTGTGTTGGTTTTTTTTTTGCATGCATCTGTCCAATTTTCCCAATACCATTTATTGAATGCACTGATTTTACTATATTGTATGTTCTCATCACCTTTGTCATATATTAATTAACCATATAGGCATAAGTTTGTTTCTGGGCTCTGTTCTGTCCCATTGATATATGTGTCTGTTTTTATGCCAGTACCATCTGTTTGGGTTTTTTAAATTGTTTTTCAAGTACAATTTTCTGCCTTTTCCCCCCACCCCTCCACATCACCGCAGCCCTCCCACTTCCTTGTCCCATTCCCACCCACCCTTGTTGTTGTCCATATGTCCTTTATAATTGTTCCTGTAAACCATTCACCCTTTCCCCCATTATCCCCTCCACTCTCCCTTCTGATCACTGTCAGCCTCTTCTCAATTTCAATGTCTTTAGCTATACTTTGCTTGCTTGTTCGTTTTGTTGATTAGGTTCCAGTTAAAGGTGAGATCATATGGTATTTGTCCCTCATTGTCTGGCTTATTTCACTTAGCATAATGCTCTCCAGTTCCATCCATGCTGTCTCAAAGGGCAGGAGCTCCGTCTTTCTTTCTGCTGCGTAGAATTCCATTGTGTAGATATACCATAGTTTTTGATCCATTCATTTACTGATGGGCACTTGGGTTGCTTCCAGCACTTGGCTATTGTAAATTGTGCTACTATGAACATTGGAGTGCATAAATTCCTTTGGATTGGTGTTTCAGGGTTCTTAGGATATAATCCTAGCAGTGTAATTGCCGTGTCAAAAGGCATTTCCATTTTTAGTTTTCTGAGGAAAATCAATACTGTTTTCTACAGTGGTTGCACAAGTGTGCAATCCCACCAACAGTGCACTAGGGTTCTCTTTTCTCCAAAGAAAAGAGAATTTGTTGTTTGTTGCTTTGTTTATAATGGCCATTCTGACAGGTGTGAAGTGGTATCTCATTGTGGTTTTAATTTGCATCTTTCTGATGGCTGGTGATACTGAGCATCCTTTATTATGTCTCTGGACCCTCTGTATGTCCTCCTTGGAGAAGTGTCTGATCAAGTCATTTGCCCATTTTCTAATTGGGTTGCTTGTCTTCTTACAGTGGAGTCACGTGAGTTCCTTATCTATTTTGGAGATCAAACCCTTGTCTGAGGTATTATTGGCAAATATGTTTTCCCATATTGTTGGTTCTCTTTTCATTTTAATGCTGTTTTCTCTAGCTGTGAAGCTTTTTATTTTGATGATGTCCCATTTGTTTATTCTTTCCTTTATATCCCTAGCTCTAGGGGACATATGAGTGAAAATATTGCTGTGTGGAATATCTGAGATTTTCCTGCCTATGTTCTCCTCTAGGACTTTTATGGTGTTGAGACATATTTAAATCTTTCATCCACCTTGAATTTATTTTTGTGTATGGTGTGAGTTGGTGGTTGAGTCTCATTTTTTGCATGTAGCTGTCCAGTTCTCCCAACACCATTTGTTGAAGAGGCTATCTTTGCTCCATTTTATGCTGCTGCCCCCTTTGTCAAATATTAATAATATTTGTCAAATAATAATAATATAATAATAATAATTGTCAAATATTAATTAACCATAGGGACTTGGGTTTATTTCTGGGCTCTCTGTTCTGTTCCATTGGTCCATGTGTCTGTTCTTATGCCAGTACCAGATTGTTTTGATTATAGTGGACTTGTAACACATTTTGGTATCAGGTATTGTGATTCCTCCTACTTTGTTCTTCTTTCTCAAAATTGCTGCAGCTATTTGGGGTCATTTATGGTTCCATGTAAATTTCTGAAATGTTTGTTTTGTATCTCTGAAATATGTCATTGGTACTTTAATAGGGATTGCACTGAGTCTATAAATCACTTTGGGTAGTATGGACATTTTGGTTATGTTAATTCTTCCGATCCATGAATATGGTATATGTTTCCATTTGTTTGTGTCTTCCTTAATTTGTTTCTTCACTGTTGTATAGGTTTCTGAGTACAGGTCTTTTACCTCCTTGGTTAGGTTTATTCCTAGGTATTTTATTTTTCTTGTTGCTGTATCAAATGGGATTTTTTTCCTGATTTCTCTTTCTGCTATTTCATTGTTGGTGTAGAAGAATGCCTTTGATT